>VDFB02379920.1:931613-976827 GCA_007258455.2 Sequoia sempervirens | reverse complement strand
AAATCACTTGGAGCCAACTTGGGCGCCCAAGATGCTTTATTGGATTTACCTCTCATGCATAATAAGATATTTCTGAAGGCTCAGTTAAGTAGGATTACTTAAGGGTTCCAACTTTGAGAAGAGCTTTGGAATTATCACCAAAGTGAAGGATGAGTTGTAGCTTTAGTTTGGGATGCCCAAATGGATGAAGCACATGTTTTAGCATTGTTATTCACAAGATAACTCTATTTGCATGAGATATGGTGTACCTTTTAGGGATAGGGTTTGTGCATTGTAATTGTAACTCATGTTGAGTTTACAAAGTTGATTAAAGCCTATTTATCTCAAGAAAGTTGAATAGAGTTGTGAGAATTGTTATTGCAGGTGTGAAGAAGATTGGTAAAGATAGAAGAAGCATTCTCAAGCAAGAATTGGAGCTATTGTAATTCAGAGATTGAATAATAGAATAATTCTTGGTGGAGTTTTTTCCCAAAAGGGTTTCTCCACTGATACATCTTGTGTAATCTTTCTAATATCTTGTCTAGTTCTTCTATCAACTTCTCTCTACATTCTACAATAGAAAAATGGATTAATCAAGATAATCATCCACAAAGAATATATGTAACAAAGAAACTTACTTAGATCAACATATTAAAGTTTTCAGAGTATTAAGCTAAGAAAACACCTCATTTTTCAACAAATTTATCAGGTAATTAGTAAATTGGAATATCGGTAATATATCCTATTAGGCTGTAGTTTTAATATTAAGATTTAAGTATGTCTTAAATATATACAATTGTATATATATGTATTTATACATAAATATCTATAATGATATGTGTATATAAATATGTATATATATAAATAGATATAGGTATAGACATATATGTGTAGCGAGAGTATAAATAAGAGTAAAATAAAATGTGTTCTTAAAAGCTCGTTAATTAGATTATAAGATTTTATAATGACGTAAAAATATAATGAGAATGGATTGATTTAAATATGTTTCTTTAATTATTTTATATACGCATCGTGATATAAATAAAATGTAAACTATTGTGTTTCAAAGTACCTTGAAATAGATACTTGAATGTGTAATTAAAGGATGATTTGTTACACATAAATATATATCTGGATAGCTTTAGAGTCTTTTCAATTATATGATTTTATTTTGATAGATATATAGAATGTATTTAATTATTGAAATGCTTCCTAATAACTTATTTTTAGGAGGATGTATTGATGATTTAAATATATTTTGAAATTTATTGCTCTTGGTCCTTAGTAAGTTTAAAAATGATTTAAAGTAATTATTGGAATATTTAGGAAATATGTTCAGATAACTTCTTTAGTTGTTTTAAATTACTTTATATTGAGCGAATGGATAAATTGTATTTGAATGTTTATTGGTCTTTAGTGATTGTGCATTAAGTGTATCACGATACGTTTAAGGAGTTAATTTGATATTTCCATTTTGATGTGTCCTCTTTTGAGATTGCTTGGTTTTTGAAGTGATTTTATTCCATTGGGTTTGGGTTGGATTAATGGATGATTTTGATGGATCCTTTCGATGTGACTTTTCTTGAGTTAATCTCGTTTTGAGGGGAATTTTATCCTTGTGTTGGAATTTATTTGGAAAACTCATGTTGCTTTGTTTTACCCTAGTTTGTGGGTAGTTGTTCTTTTTCTTGGGCTTCTAGAGGCAAGGGTAATCTGGCTTGATTCTTCATGGATTTGATTTATGCCAAAATTTTATTGTAATTGTGATTTGTGTTTATGCTTGGGTTGTACCTGATTTTATGAGCAATTATGTATGTGGTTATTGGCTAGATGGTATATGCATCACATGTGTTTTAGTTTTGAGATTGTTTTGTAGTATTGGTACAACCCTTTGATGCTTTTGTTTTGTGTTTGGGTCTCTAGGAGAGTGGCTCTTCATGGGGGCTGATGCCAAAGGGGAGTCAGGATAACCCGCACAAGAGTTAGAGTAAAAATGATAACTTAATTAAAGAATTTAGGGGGGTTGGGTAGTAATAATATTAACAAGATAAGAATAGATGCCTCGTCCACTTGTTAGAGCTTTCACAGACTAAGGGTGGGCTGAGAAGGCCATGGTTGGCAAGGTCGTTACCTCATCCTCATGAGAGGTTAACGGCTACGCATGAGTCACCTTATGTGGCCAACACCTTAGGTAGGAGGAAGATCCAAGATAACCATAGATGGGGGTTGGTGCCTTAGGTAGTCAGGAGCAGTTGACGCCTGGAGGAAGGGCCAGGATAACCCATGTAGGACTATGCGATGACACTCTCCCCTAGTACCCCTTATGATTGTTATCTTTGCAAGCCCTTTGGAAGTGATTTAGTGTTGATATCCTTTGGAAGTGATTTAGTGTTGACATCCTTCAGAAGTGATTTAGTGTTGATATCTTTTGCAAGTGATTTATTGTTGTATGTTTTGAAAGCAATTTATTGATGTTATGGTATATGATTTATTGTTGCTATGTTTTTTGGAAGTGGTTTATAACTGTTATGAAGTGATTTATTGATTTCATGTTTTGATGTCATGTTTCTGGTTGTGGTTTATTAATGTTGTGGTTATCCTTTTGTTTCTTGTTACTCTTGTATGACATTGAGTCTTGTGGTTCTCTGTTTGGATGATCTTGGCTGAGGATTCTTCCTTGTCAGCTCCTTAGCATGGGGGGTGGGTCTTCAGACCCACATGGTTGGGTGGAACATGCTAAACACCCCATTGGGTCCCCAGTCGAGGATCAAGAGGTGCAGTTTTGTGCCACTTGTAGGACTCCAAATTGTACCCAACTTGGAGCCAGTCACGTTACTTTGTACTTATCTATTCAGTTGTATTGTTTTATCTTGTTATATGGTTCCTGTTCACATTGGGGAACACTTCTATATCATTGTAATACTTGGACAATGTAATGTATTGCAAATGGATGTAATGTATTAGTTTATCTTTGGTAAACTTTGTGTGAATTTTGATCCATGGCAGATGTTATATGCCCCATTAATTTTTTATGTTGTTAATGTTGATCTTTTATATTTTGTGTTTACTAAAGTGTAGGGTTTCTTATTGACGAATTTAAATGTATGTGTTCTATTGTTACCGTACACTTTGATCATGGTTTATTCTTTTGGCTTTCATGGAATTAAGTTTTATAATGTCTCCTTACGTACCCAAGGGACGTAGGTGATAGTGAATTTGTTTATATAAATTTCATGTCATAGATTAATGTGTATCTCATGTATGTTTAGTTATATTTAAAAAAAAAATGTTCGGTAATTGTTGCATTAGTTGTCCTTTGGGGTTCGCATGACAAGGCATTACAACCATATTGGTTATGGCAACCTACAAGGATAGAGCCATACTAGGTATGATTATGAAGAGTTTGAACTATATTAATTATGAAGAAGACAATTGACTAATAATGTCCACATCAAGATTAACTGTATTATGTATGGAGTTCTTAAGGAACAAATCCATAAGAATAAATGATGGAATCTGAAACTTTAAAATGAAGTAATCTTCAATTCAAGTTTAATGCTAGATTATTACACATATCAACATATTGTCAGTACTGTTAGATTGTCAAAATTATGTAATAGGGTATTCAAGAGATTTGAGTCAAACCTATTTAGTCAATTAATTAGATATTGGAGTGTTATTACTTTTGAAAGAGATCTTTTTTTTGATAGTTAACCTTGGGGGAAAACCAAGAGAAGAGTTCATCACAGGTTAGTAGGGTTTCCAAGTTGAGTTTGAGGTGGGTGAACTTATGACACTGATTCTTAGAAAGTGGATTGATTATATATATCAAAAATTTAGCCAAAGTAGGTGTAAAAGTTGTTGCTTACACTTTGTTGGTTCACTGTGCTCCAACTTTGCATAACTTGTTAATAGTGTCATGCATAGTTGGAGGGTATCCATGGTTGTATGGTTGTACATGTTATGTAGGACACAACACTAGAGACTCAAATGGCATTACTTGAGGTTTCCATTCCAAACTCTTCGTCTAAGGGTAGGGCCACTTCTAGCTAGGAAGATGTGTGGGGGATTGCTAAGTCTGTGGTGATGCAGTCAAGACTAGGGAACCTTATCAAGCCACCCAATCTTGCAGTCTATTCAATCCAAATTCTCAAACTCTAAATTTTTGCACATTCATTTAATTAAAACCATAGAGAAATCCATTGAAATAACATTTAAAAACTCTTGTAGACAACAACAATATTTATGCAACTCATCTTCAAAGCTACTTGCAAACTATAGGCAAGAAACCCAAACTCTTCATTAACTTAAATCCATGAATGACTATTTTAAATCTATCAAGTAAATTTATTCATTACCAACAAAAATCATGAAAATGCATACATTTAAGCCTCGACATAATCTCCATCTGCTATAAAAATCATCTACAGGCAAGATTAATAACAAATATGCGAAATTCCACCACAAACCTGTCACTTTTTGTCCTTCACTTCTCCCTCATATCACAAATATTTTAAAAATCCAACATGGGTTTTGTGTACCTCATTCTCATTTTTCCAAATCATTTTGAAAATCTCGATTTCATTACAGTATGAGAAAGTTATGCTCAATTTACTAAAACTGGGTCTCACAGCCATGACCTAGACAATCTCCTTCTTCCCCAAAATGTCAGTCAAACCTCTACCTCCTCCATTATGGCCTGGTAATTCATGCAAATGGCCTCTTTAATGTTTTTTCCAAGTAAATTCAAACTTTTTCCAAAATTTACCATCTAATTCATCATCCAACAACTTCACTCCCAAGCACCATCATGGAAATTATTTTATTCCCAAATCATTTAATTCTTTGTGGGAGTTACAAAAAATAATTTAAAAAAAAATACATTTCTCTGTGTAATGTGAAATTACACCAAATGCCTTCACATTTCATCTGAATTTGGAGCCAAACAAAGTGTAGAAAGAATAGGCCTTTTCAAGATTGTTGAAGGAGAGTTAATTCATGTCTACAAGATAAAAACAAACCCAAATTGAAAAAGACAAAATTAATGGATTAAAGGAAAGTGGATTGATGATCTTCTCATTCATGTCATCTATGTGAATGATATGATTCTCACAAGGAGTTCTAATTCCATGATTTAGAGTACTCAACAAGCATTGATGGAGTATTTTGATATGACCAACCTTGGTCTTCAAGTCCATTAAACTTATGAGGGGATCTTCATTTTTCAATAGAAGTATGCTCTAGATTTGCTTCAGAGATTTGGTATGGTTGATTGCAAGCCTACACCCACACCTTTTTAGTTAGGCGTTGTACTATCTATTAGTTGCAATACTCCAATTGATCCTACCTTGTGTTGATAGTTGGTCAAGGTAGATTTTTGTACTTGACACATAGTCATCCTAAAATATTTTCTTTGTAGTTGGACTTATCTCTCACTTGTATCAAGAGCCTCATGAGAGTTATTAGAGGGAAACCAAATATACCTTGAGGTAAATTCAAGGCACTACACATTTTGGCATTCATTACATATCAGGATCTTCTCAAATTATAGGCTTAACTAACTCATATTGGGCCGATGATGTCAATGATCAGAAGTCTACTTTTGGCTTTGTCTAATACCTTGGTTTTGGTTCGATTACATGCTCATGCAAGAAGCAAACTGCTATTGCATTATCATTGATAGATGTTGAGTATTGAGGTGTAGTTTTGGCTAGTCAGGAAGTTTTGTGGCTTCATCAATTGATGAATGACCACCCTACTACTCTTTGGTGTGAAAATCATAGTGTCATTCATAACTCATGCAACCTAGTGCGACATCAAAATACTAAGCATACTGAGATCCAAATGCACTTCATTAGGTAACTCATCCAAGATGGTGTTCTCAACTTGGAGTACTTTCCTATAGAACAATAGGTTGTAGACATCTTCGCCAAACCTTTGACATCACCTTATTACCTTTAGTTGTGATCAATGCTTGGGGTGAATGAAGTTGTCCTAAGGGGTATTATTGAGTCCTTTTTTCTTTGCAAGTTTTCTCTCTTTTGGAGAGGAATTTTTCTTTCATAGGGGATTTCTCCTTTTCTCTATTTGTGAGAGATTATTTTGTACATGGGTACCTCATCAAGCATTGTTGTCAGGATTTGCATCTTGCAGTGATTTGTTCCTCCCTAAGTTGCACTTAAGAGAGGGGTGTTGGTGTGAATAAAGTCTTGTACTTAGATAATTCATAGAAGGCGACTTATTCACATGTTAATTTTACTTGGGTCTAAAGATTCTTTCTAGAAGTCTTAGTTCTCATATCTAGATCTTATCTTATACTAGTTATTTATGAGTTAGTTGTCTCATGTGATAGGATTAAGACACTTTTCATGATCTTTTCTAATCCCATCTCTCACGTTGCCTTTATAAACAAGGTATCTTATGTATATTTATATTTTTTTCACATATTGTGAATCTTAATCATATTGTAATTCTTGTTTGGTGGAATAACATCTTCTATTGTTACTTCTCTCTTTTGTACATGGAGGTTATTTGGTGTTGTAGATTGAAGATCTTGGTTTTTCACTTCAACATGATCCTTTATGGCTTAGGCAAAAGGAGTATGGTCACAATGCTACCATCTCAAGGATTTATCATGAGAATTAATGGAGCTTCCAATTCATGGTTAATAAATTAAGAATTACTTCATGTAAGTAATGATGTCCTACTATGTATTATATCTTATGTTGTGTGTGTTGTATATTTATGCAATATTGTCACTTTTTGGTCAAGATGAAGTATTTTGTTGTTGGTCCCCTCTTTATGTCCTATTTTGTGGTTTACTCCTAGAGTTATGAATTCTTATTCTTCCTACAAGGGACACATCCCAACAAAAGCCAATGTTGGGAATTAATCTAGTATTTCCAAAATTTACTTGAGTCCCAACTCCTTTATTCATTTAGGCCTCATTTTGTCCATCATAAATAACCAATTTAAGAGATCTTCAAGTCGGCCCCCTTTTGTCAAAATTTCCTAAGTGATCCACCATGTTGTTATCATACGTTAGAAGTTGCCAAGATCTAAGAAAGTTCTAAATTTGGGTTGTTTTTGGTTTTTTTTTTGTTTTTTGCTATGCTGTAGAATTTAAGTGGATGTCTAGGCATTTTAATATTTGGATCCACTATGTAGTTCTACCTAAATTTTTTGCAAGGACTATCACTTCCTCTACTTCTTCCACTTCCCATCTTTCCATCCCTTTTTCAAGAAGTTGATGTGGAATCAAACATTTTTCCACCTCCAATACTCTCCTCCTTACCCTTATAGATTTCCCACAAAGTTTTATTGGACCCCTTCCCTTTTTTATTTCCTTCATTTCCTCTTTGTGGGATCCTAATAGGAATATGGATATTTTTCCATCCTCTTGATCCCTTGTACACATTTGATAGATATCCTTACATCCATTTTTGTGATATTCCTTTATGCATCTTGTATATGTGAGGATACCTATATGGGTCGAATTACGCTTGATCTGTGAATAATCAAAGCATAACGGAGCCACCAATACTTGAATCTCAACAAGATCGATAAAATAAAATAAAATAAAAAACTAAACATTTCATCAAAACCTAACATATTAAAATTATGAAAGCTCTCAAAACATCTATTCTAATCCATTCAAAATTTATCTTGTTATGGAATTGGTGTCGTGTTGATGTGGAACGACAACCCTTTCCCAATCTTGTGATTAGTGAGCTTGTTTCAGTCGATTCTATAAAAGAGAATTGATGAAACCATGGTGTTTGATGTGTGAAAACCTAAATTATGCTGAAATGAACATGATGCAAGCTAAGTTACCATGATTTTATGTTGTGAATGATCTAATTATGCAATTTCTAAGCTAATCTAAGCTAAAATTATGCTAAAAAATGAAAACCCTAATTTATTTACAAACTAAGATGGATGCATGGAAGCCATTAATGGATGCTCTAAGCTATTATGCAACTAAAATGAACTAAAATAAGCTAAATAGTGAGTAAAAAGATGAGTGTGTATGTGAGTAAATTCAACAACATAAGTTTGCAATTAAAGATGGATCCATTTGTCTCCAAATAGTGATCTATTTATAGGAGAGCAGATGAGGAATGAATGGTTGAGATCAAAAAGCTTAATCAACGGTTCAAGATGAAGGGGATAAGATGCATGGATCATGGATTCTCATCAATGAATGAGAATGCAAGATGAAAGTTAATCAAAGGCTCACACTTGCCTCAAACAAACACACTTTTGACTTGCTCACACAGGTCAAAGGTAACTTTCCAAAGAGGTTAAAGGGTTTAGCTTGTTGAAGAAGCCAAGTGAGTTGATTGGAGGAGAGGGAATATTCCTTTAGGGTGAGAAAAAAAAGGTATTTTACAAAGTTTTAAGTATGCAAAAAAGGATAAAGAATATTCCATGGGAATATTCTCTTTGATTAGAAGAAAATTAGTTTAATTTCTAATTAAACAAGGTTTAATTTATGCAATTAGGGAATTTAGAAGACTTAAAAGATATTTATTAAATTGGATGATTTAATAAATAGGGGAGGGGTGATGAAATGATATTTAATTAAATAACTTAGGGTTATTTAATTAAATAAGATGACTTAGGAGATTAAATTAAATATTTTGATTTATTTAATTTAATTAGATGAATTATTAGTGCAAAAAGAGATGAATTAACCCAATTTAATTAATTACGCGAAATGGACAAAAATGATGTAATCAATTAATTAGCTATGCTAATTAAGTCAATTAAGCGAAAAGATGATTGATAAAGAGGAAATGATGTTAATAAACCTAATTTAAGTGTATGACATCGATTAGGACATTTTTCAGTGTCTACACATCTAGATATTTGGGGCTCCCCCAAAATGTCCATTTTCCCCCATCCACTTCCACATTAAATTACTATAAAGGTCTTTAAAGCCTTTTGTTGCTTGTTTATTTTCATGAAAACTTCAAATTGACTTTCAAATATCCTTCTTTCCATTTGGACACCACATCCTGATGTCCATTCTCACGTCATTTTTTTTGTAATTTCTCCATGTTGTTTCTATTACTCTTTTCACACCTTTTGTGGAGTTTCCTTGTGCTTTAGAACTTCCATTTCCCCACCTAATTCTAAACTCTCACCTTGACTCAAAACATTGCATGTGCTATACTCTCGTCTTGATCCACTTTGAATCCCCACATTTCTTCCTATTCACTTCACCCACTCTCCTATAGTTCCTAGAAGTGCCATTAATGTCCAACTTGGCTCCTACAATTATTAAATTGGTATTTTGTACCTAGAAAATATTCTAGTATTTATCACAAGGGTGTGAATCCAAGCCCAAAATAAATGGTGGATCATGAAGAATACCATGTTGCATGAATGTGGTGGTTGAAATTTTAGATGTAGGTAATCCTACACCATCCCCAAGCCCATATTTTGGTGAATTACATAAGATTTCAACTTGTTCCACATGCAACATTAATGAGATACAATTATCAATCAAATTATTGCATGGAATGACCAAACTGAACACTCTATATTAGTTCATTTAACATAATAGGGGTTAGTCATTTCCTCATTTCCACATGTCTGTAATGTCAAATAATTTCTAGGGTTCTAAATATTTTATATCTAATTTCCATTAGAGGAACTCCTTTCATAAATCATAGAGAGGTAGTTAATTTGTAGTAGATATTTTTAATTGAATGTCTCCTTGGCCATTTATAAATCTTTAGATTTTTTTTAAGAAAGTGTAGCAAGTTCTTCTAGACTAAAGGTTTTCTCTTGCCACATTTGCTAGTATGAATGAAATAGAGATTAGATGAATATCACAACATTTTAAATCATTATTTGTAATGATCTTTTTAATATATTGTTTAAATTTCTAGAGCTTGGAGAGGGATTATTAAGCATGTTTAATTGTTGATATCATATTTTTTTTTATCATTTTTGTGTTATGTCTTCTAGTAACTGTAACTCTATAACCCAATATAAGACACCAATCTTAGAAGTGTTTGACCATCCATGCACTTAAAGTGAGCAATATATTTAAACACTACTATAGGAGTAGGAACTAGTTCACGTGTATTCAATGATTCACTATATTCCTTGGTAAACATCTCCAATGATCTTTATAAGTTTTTGTCCTTAGAGAATCATGTCTCACATGCCTTTATCAACTCAATAGAGGTTTTATGTATAGTAGGTTAGTTCTTAGTCTAGTGGTAACTTTTGGGACTAGGCTTACATTAGATGTTACTATAGTTGTTTTAGTTTGTTTAATTTTAGTTGTGAATTTATCTTGTTAAAGATTGCCTCTAGGATCACCCTTTGGTATCTAGCTAAACCTAAAGTGAAGGAGAGATTATCCACTTCTTAAAATTGACATGTCATGACTTACTCTTTATTTATGAGTTGGTCCATCCACCTTCAAAACTGATATATCCTTGGCCTTGAAGTGGATTGATCCCTTTAAAGCATGAGTAGCAATTTCAGGACCCAATAGAGTAAAAATTGTATTCTCTACTATTTTTTAAATAGTAGCAACATATATATATAAACAAATAGTGCATAACAAATTCGGTTGATGATAGTTGGTATTTGCAAATATAACTAACACTTCTAAATTGTTGATTCTTATTTTTTATGGGAATAATTTTACATATTGAAGCATAAGAATGCAAATATTAATAAAATCTTAGGATTTATGAGAAATTGTTAGTAGAAGGTATTATGAACCAAAAGATATCGATGCATGAAATTATCAACATAAAAAGAGACAATGAATCATTATTTATATTTCATGGTGTTGTAAGTTAGTCAAATTTTCTTATGATTAGTGGTGCTCCACATTCAAAATAGGCATTATATCAAGGTGCTCACACTACAAAACTACAATGCAAAGAAAAGTGTTAGAAATATGAAAGAGGTTCTAATGAATCAATAAATACATAAATAATTAAAACAAAAATATATATTTTTTATATGATTTTCTATTTTTATATAAAATTGGGTATTATTATATATAAAATATAAAACTAAAAAAAACTTATCATACTCTCCACTACGCTAACTACCAACTACCGCTAATAACTAATTAATGCCAAGTAAAATTCACCGCCAACAATTCATCAATATTTTTTAATATATATTTGAAAAACTTGGTGAATTGGTGGCGGTGAATTTTCCATGGCGGTAAATTGCTAGCGGTGAATTTTTCTTCAATGAATTGCTAACAATGAATTTGTCCGATGTTGTCTATAAATAACCGAATTAAATTGAGGAGAATATAAAAAGAACAAAAATAAGTGTGATTGTGACAAATAACAAACATATATTTTTACAATATATCAAATTATAATGTTTTATCAAGAATAAATAATATAAATTTATATATGTAAGATATAACAAAACTTTAATATTATTTTACATCCATCTTTTCTATTTACACCTAGTACAAGTGGTCATGTTTCCCACCTGGTTTATTAACACATTTTCAATTTTCTTTCAATGTCGGCTCTTCTTTTATGAATCTTGATCAAAAAGTGGGAATTTTACTAACGTGGAGACCACGTGGTCTATTAACACATTTTCAATTTTCTTTCAATGTCGGCTCATCTTTTATGAATCTTGATCAAAACGCTTATCGTTTTGTGAAATGTGGAAGTCTGGCCTTCTCAAATAACTCATGAATCTTGTCATCTAGATGAATCATGAAGTTTGATATGATATGATGATAATAATTTGTGCACTTAAAAATTGGAAGAATAAATAAATAAATAAACATTAAAAAAAGGGAAAGAAATTTGTGGAGCGAAGTGACATTTTTGACAATATGTGACTTATTTGGAGCCTCCTTTTTTTCGTAGCTTATTTTTAATTCCTAAACAATAGCCACTCTTATCCTTTTTCCATAATATTTTTTTTACATGAGAAAACACCTATAAGCAGCTATGGGGATGGGGGTTAGCTACTAAAAAATATTAAGAGCATGATAAGTTTTTTTTTTTTTTTTGAGTTTTATATTTATAAATAATAATACTTGATTTTATATGGATATTAAAAACATATTAAAATAATTATTTTTAATTTTATTATTTATAATTTTTTAGTTTTATTATTATTTTTTAATTATTTATAGTTTTTTAGTTTGTTATTATAAAATAGATATTTCTAGAAGAAGGGTGTCTCTCCACATCTTTTACATAGATTTATCTAAGATAGGTATATAGGAGTAAAATATTTGCATTTTTTTATAATAATATAAAAGATTCATTATCTTACAAAACAAAAATTTAAAGATTATGTCTATAAATAACTAAATTAAATTAAGAAGAATATAAAAAGGACAAAAATAAGTATGACTGTGACAAATAAAATATATATATTTTATAATCTATCAAATTATAATTTTATTAAGAATAAAGAATATAAATTTATAAATGTAAAATATAACAAAATTTTAATAGTATTTTACATCCGTCTTTTCTATTTACACCTAGTATAAGTGGTTGTGTTTTCCGATATCTATTATAATTAGTGAATCTTAAAATCTGCTGGAGATTTATCTCATTCTATGGTGAATGAATGAATTTTACTAACGTGGAGACCACGTGATCTATTAATACATTCTCAATTTTCTTTCAATGTCGGCTCTTCTTTTATGAATCTTGATTGGAAAGTAGGAATTTTACTAACGTGGAGACCACGTGGTCTATTAACACATTTTCAAATTTTTTTCAATGTCGGCTCTTCTTTTATGAATCTTGATCAAAAACTTGTCGTTTTGTAAAATATGACCTCCTCAAATAACTCGTGAATCTTACCATTTTGATGAATCATGAAATCATAATCATATCTAAGAATTTGTACTAAGGTGTCATATAAAGACTAAACACCCAAGATGAGTTGTAACATGAATGAGCAATGAGCAAAGCTGTCTTAAACCACATTCACATGGGCAATTCCTTGGAAAGTTGAATAAATGAACCAACTTCTCCATTGAATTCATGTTCTCAATGTAATTAGGTGTGAGATAGTCTTTTACAGCTCTTTTCTTAAGTTTCCAAGGCATAATAAGCCCATTTCTACAACTTAGTATCCTCCAAAATGCAGAGCCAAAAAAGCCTCATATTCTTCTTAGCAGATTCTCATTGTTATTGACTTTCCCTTTCCTACTTTCGGCACAGATACAGAGAATAGCATATGAAAGGGCAGTTACTGCCAGCTTTTAATTAACGGTCAATGAACAGATATCAAAACTCCAACCGCCCTAACGTTCACACTGCACGGATTTTCCTGACCCCAAAAAGAATACAATGCACAACGTATACACACAGTCATAGAACATATATACATTCATGTACATGCATTTTGTCATTGCATGGGGTATGCGCTATAACTAAATTTTCTGGTTGACACTGTGCTCACATGTGGCTAGCCGATATGATGATGTGGGCGTTCTCCCCAATGAAAAGATCTTTGTCTAGTTCCTCACTTTGACTGCTTCATTAGGGATTGGAGGGAAGAAAAGGGAAAAATGGCAGAAAATATTGCCCCTTATTTTTTGCAGTGTGAAAAGTAAAAGTTTGTTGAAGGAAAAAGCATATAGTAATCTTATGAATGAATGGGTAGGCGTAATATGGGGAAGGGGAAGTGTGCTTTTGTTTTCTTTTGTCAGTAGCCAACGGTCTGAGATCTTACCATTTGTCTTCATCCAATGACCACGGCAACAGCTGATACTTCCAAGCATCTAAACTTGGAACACATTGAATGAAAACGAAGTAGGTAAGTAGTATAGGGATGTGGGTTTAATTTATAGGAATCGGAAAAAAGATTTTAATTGAGAATTTTGATAATGGTGGTTAATTAATGTGCACCGACTGAGATTACACGGTGACATGTCGGATGGAAGAGGAGTGGAAGGAAGGAAAGGTCCGGATTGTTTTGTCAAACAGTTACTGAATGTGTTTATTAATAAAAAAATGTTTTGCTGTTTTTCAAGAAATGGTGGGGAGCTCCACATCCACACCCCAAGTTGTGCATATATTGCCTTCATTCCCTCCCACTTTCTTCACTCCTGAGCTGCTGCTGCTATCTCATCCTTCATTTCATTCTGTGATGCAGAGCGTTGGCAGTCTGTCTTCTTGTGTTATTCTTGCATAAAGGCATGTGCTCAGATTAGTTAAAGGGCTTATTATTGATGGGCATTGTGGCTTTGGGATTTCTAGTGTGTAATTAGAGCTATTTAAAACCAATGTCCTAATTCTCTACCGCTGGACTGATTAGCATGTACTCTGTATGCTGCATTTAGTGAATGCTTTTATGTGTTGCGTTTGCTGTGCTGTACTATTGAGAAGCTGCATTGTGGATTGGTGTGGTGGTTTACATTTTTTTAGATCTGTGTTTTAGCTGTGGAGAATGTATGCCTTGCCCTCGCTCTAACTGGAGCTATCACTTGCAACTTCTTTAGTTTAGATCTGTATTTTCGGCATGTCTAGTAGCAGCCTATAAAGTATCTTTTTTTGAATATGTTACACTTGTAGATCAGGGGCATATTTACTTCATTACGTGGAGTTGTTTCTGCATTGAATATATTGTGGGCGCCCTGAGTGATACTCATACTGAAGCTGTATACCCATCTAAGCTAATTTCACTACCATCCTCAGTCTCTATTGTCTTTTCTCATTGCAGGTTCTATCTGGGAAATCTATCAGTTGTGTTTTTGTCATAGAAGTTCAGTTTTGAAGTGGGTTCTACTACTCTATAGAATTGTGTATTTTCAATGGCTTCAAGTGTTTGCATTTTGGTGTTGGCACTGTGCATTGGAGCCGCCGTAGCAGGCCATGACTATGGTGCTGCCCTGAGCAAAAGTATCCTCTTTTATGAGGCACAGAGATCTGGGCTTCTTCCTGCCAATCAGAGAGTCAACTGGCGTTCTCATTCTGGTCTCCAGGATGGGAAGGCGAATGGGGTATGACTACCCCTTTTTTAAACTATGATTGGCAAAGTCCTCATTTCCTTAAAAATAGCATGTAACCAATACTATAGTATCTTACTCTGATCTAAGCTCTGTACTGGGCCATGGAGCTTGGTGTAGGATTGTTTTTTTTCTCACAATTTATTCGCTTTGTAGTCAAATATGCTACCTGGAGGTCGGTTGTTTACTCTTTTTCCCTTTAAATTTTGTAGGTTGACCTTGTGGGAGGCTATTACGATGCTGGAGATAATGTCAAATTTGGCCTGCCAATGGCATTTACAGTTACAATGCTATCATGGAGTGTTATAGAATATGGCAAGCAAATGGCGCGCAGTGGGGAGTTGGGTCATGCATTGGAAGCTATCAAATGGGGAAGCGATTATCTTATCAAAGCTCACCCAGAGCCTAATGTATTGTACGGAGAGGTCGGTAAAATTAATTTTGTGTTTGTCTTCAAATTCTGTCGTGATCCGTTGCATCTATGCTCATTTTGTTTTTGGTTATATTTCTCAGGTGGGCGATGGCGGCTCAGACCATTATTGCTGGCAAAGGCCAGAGGACATGACCACTCCTCGCCAAGCATACAAAATTGATGCAAACAATCCGGGTTCAGATCTTGCAGGAGAAACAGCTGCTGCAATGGCCGCTTCTTCAATAGTTTTCAGGAAATCAAATCCTGCATACTCTAATGAGCTTCTCAGTCATGCAAGACAGGTTAACGATGATGAAGCCATTTTCTAAAAAGCTAGTTATTATATTTAGTCGCATTGTGTTCGCACTAGACTAGAAAACTTCTTTTGAGGGTTTTCCGACTTGGTTGCTAACATCTTGTAATCGCCCCTTGCAGCTCTTTACATTTGCTGATACATACAGAGGCAAATATGATAGCAGCATCACCGTTGCACGAAAGTACTACGGTTCTATGAGTGGATATGCTGTAAGTCCGATTCACTCTGTAGACCATTTTGGCGTGGATTATTTGTTTTAAACTATGTTTGGAATTTGTTTTCTTCTCTTTTTTTAAGGCTTAACTTTAAATTTTAGCAATGCCCTGTTTTTACAATTAAGGTTATAACTTTAAATTTTAGCAATGCCCTGTTTTGTCAATTAAGGTTTGTTGCAAACAGCGGATTCTGGTAAGCTTTTATCTCTTATAGTTGATTAAACAGCTACATGCAACTTTTCCAGGATGAGCTTCTTTGGGCAGCCGCATGGCTTCATGAAGCCACTGGGGATCTATCTTACATGGAGTACCTAATTAACAATGCTGGTCCCCTGGGTGGAACTGGGTGGGCGATGACAGAATTCAGTTGGGATGTCAAGTATGCGGGAGTTCAAATTTTGGCATCCAAGGTGGGCAATGATAAAATTTGCTTCTATCTATGTTCTGTTTATGATTACTCGGCGATGACAGTATTTTTTGCTTGGTTATTTGGGTTATCTGCAGTTTCTTATGCAAGGTAGAGGAAAGCAAAGTGAGTCTGTTTTGCAAGGCTACCAGGAAAAGGCAGAGTACTTCCTGTGTGCATGCATGCAGAAAGGAAACCGAAATGTGCAGAGAACGCCTGGTGGGCTTCTGTATGTGCAGCAATGGAACAACATTCAGTTTGTGACAAGCGCGTCCTTTCTCCTCTCAGTTTATTCTGATTACCTTACTTCTGCTGGCAAAAGCCTTCAGTGCCCGATGGGTTCTGTGCAGCCCTCAGAGCTTCTAGCCTTCGCCAAATCTCAGGTAAACATGAACTGAATCTGCACCATTGCCTGGATTTGAACTTGTTCATAGAAAGGTTGTTCCATTTATTTGATCCGTTCATATTTCTTGCCTTCTGAACTGGACACTAAAGTTCAGCATTTCGTAGGCTCTGCCCTTGACCAAGTTCTGTTTGCCCACCTGCTAAGGTATTATATTTTTTCATGATTTCATTGCAGGTCGATTATATCCTTGGAGACAACCCAAGAGCAACGAGCTATATGGTTGGATATGGCAGCAACTACCCCAGCCAAGTTCACCACAGAGCTTCATCTATAGTATCATACAAAGTGGACTCATCATTTGTGAGCTGCAGAGGGGGTTATGCAACTTGGTTTAGCAAGAAGAGCAGTGACCCTAATGTTTTGGTGGGTGCTGTCGTTGGAGGTCCTGATGGGAATGATAATTTTGCAGATGAAAGAGACAACTATGAGCAGACAGAGCCTGCCACTTATAACAATGGCCCTCTAATTGGTATTTTGGCCAGACTAAATGGAGGTGCTGGCTTCAATCAGCTCCTTCCAGGTAACTCCTGAAATAAATCAAAATCCATGTCCTTGTTGCAGTACTTGATTTTAATTCAAAATGATATGCATATACTCAAAGCTGGTTTGGTTTGTTGATTCAAGTTTGATGTATAAGGTTGATTGAACTAATTGGGTTATATTACGGTGCAGTTGCTGTTCCTGCCCCAACAAACACACCCATGCCACCTCCATCTCCAGCAACCAAGCCCAACCCATCTCCTTCACCGGCAGGTAATCCTCAATTTCTAGTAATATAGCCTACTCTTTGAAAATTTCAAATATTGAACAAGGGTGCATGTTTTTAGCAGCAATCATATTTCTAATCCGAATGCATTGTACGCAGGCAACACTCCACTTGTGGTGTCACAGACAGTGACCTCCTCTTGGAGCTACAGCGGACGGACTTACTACCGATACTCTGCAGCTATCACAAACAAATCTAAGCAAACTGTGAAGAACCTTAAGCTGTCAATTCAAGGGCTCTATGGCCCTCTTTGGGGTTTGTCTAAAACAGAGGACTCCCTTTATAGCTATCCCAAATGGTTACAATCCCTTTCCCCAGGGCAAAGCTTTGATTTTGTCTACATACATGCAGGTCCTCAGGCTTCCATCTCTGTTTCTAGCTATGACCTGAATTGATCTGAACCGTGTTTTCTGTTCTATGTTTTATGGTATTTATAGTTTGGTAGGAAAGAGTCACAGGTTGAGTCCGTGTATAACCCTAATGCAGAGTGATCAAGCAATTGCTTTTTGTCCTTTTAAGTTCATTCGTTAGTCAATCTATATGAATTCCTGGTCAATTGACAGGGATTAGTCTCGCAAGTGTACTAATCCATCTCATATGTTGAGTCTTATCCATTCCATTGCCTTCCATCCTATCTTCATAGAATATTCTAACCCCGCCTAAATCAGGTCTGTACAGTCTTGTGAACAAAATAGTATTGTTTGAGGCAGATATGAGGAGAATGAAGTGAAGAGAGAATTCACTGTGCTCATCCTTCAGCTCCTTATTGTTCATCTCAAGTCCCATTGTCCATTTACTGCTGTCAAGGTAACTGTCATATATATGTGTATGTGTTGTTTTTATGGTTAATATCTCCATCTCTGTAAAACAGAGTGAAGAGGATTAAAATTGAGGGAAGAAGATTTTGCAGGACCTAGCACCACTCTCTGCTCTGTAAGAAAGTAGAGATGTTGGGAAGTCACAGGTCTACTGCATTTTGTTATAAGTCTTTATCCAATATATGTGATTCAATGGAGAAGTGGTTCGTATTGTTATATGGTTGCATTTAATCTACACTTCAAATCAAATATGAATTTTCTGATTTTGGTGAATGAAATTTTATCTAAAATATTTGATTCAATGGAGAAGTGGTTTGTATTGTTATATGGTTGCATTTAATCTACACTTCAAATCAAATATGGATTTTCTGATTATAGTAACTTGACATCAACACGGGTAATAAATGACGAACAATCCACAGGGGGTTGTGTTTTTAACACGTAATTGCAATAATAGACATTTACACAGTCCACAGCCCATAATAGTGTTTGAATTCCTTCTAAATGCTTCTGGATATCAAAAAAATCTAACAGTTATATCCAGAAGCAATTCAAGTACATAATTGCAAATCACTTTCCATGCAAGTACTTCAACACATTCTCATGGTAGTTTGTTTGATTGGAAGTGAGGATACTGTGCTTGGCTGGGCATAAAATTGCTCAACGGATTTTAATGGTATCTTATTTCATATACCACAAACCAAAATTGTAAATAATAAGTAAATCCACGTTGGTTTGAGCTTTTTACTTATAATTGCTTAACACTTTCCATGCAATCGGTTCTGGACACATAATTGATGATAGTGGATGGGCACATAATTGTTCAACACATTTTAATGGCAGCTTATTAACTTTTCTTTTGCTTGTTCAAAGTAGGTGTCAGCATAATAAGAGATCCACCAGAACAAGCCTGAAAGCCAACAAATCAACCTGTAATAAAAGAGTAATCAGTAATAAAGAGTAACAATGATAAGTAAAACTAAATTAGAGAAAACAGATAAGGTTTAAAGAAAAGAAGTAAAGCAGTGGCTTTCTTTTTAAAGACCTAAGTGCTGAGCAATGCTTTTAACTACTGTTAGTTATTCGGTTGAATTAGTACATGCTTGCAGCCTTATTGTATGTTCTTTCTGTCCTGTACTATTGTGTCTGCTGTAAATTGGTGGTAGGGAGTATGAACCTTAGGTTGAAACCCTCTTCAACTGAGAGTTAAAAGATGGAGGGCTTATCTCGACCTCATCCCATATATATTAAATTTTTTGAGGTTCGAAAAGTAGAGAATGACTACACAATCGAGATTTCCACAAGTAGAGAATGAGTAGTGATATGAGATTTCCAATCCGTCTTGAATGTAAATTGTTGCTTCTGGATTTGATTGTGTGCAAGATTTTTTCATCAATGTGTGATTTTTTCCTCCTCATGTTCTCTTCTGCATTCTGATGATGGATCATGGAGTGTGATCCGAAACTTGATGAAAAAATTTTGCACACAATCGAATCCAGAAGCAACATAATTTAAATTAATTAAAATGGAAAAATGATAATTTGAAATGTTTTTTTTATAAATTAATGGGAAAATGATAATTTTAAATGTTTTTTTAATAAATTAATGAGATAATGAGCCATTTAGTTCTGAGAATCATATTGCACAGAGAACTGAAATATTTAATTGATATATTTTAAAATAATTTTCTTCTTATTTGACTGTAAAATCACTAGATTGACACCAAATAATTAGTTAAAAAGAGCCCGATTTTAAATACTAACAGAATTGATCAACATTGCAAATATATATTAATCCTTTAAATATTGAATCTATTAATTAAAAATAATTTTGTAGAGAATCGTGTAAAGATTTTTTTGAATGGACGTTTCTTTCTAGTTATAACTGAATTAACTATATTGAACTAAATAATGATAGGATTATGATTATATAATAATAATAACTGATTGATGTTGAGAATGTCATTTTCTGATATGATGTTAGGTAATGTTCAGGAACAAAAATGAGTATGTTTCAGAATAAGAGGTCCACAATAATCAACCTATTAAACATTCATTTCAATGTTTTTTTCCGAACGTTGAAGTTTCTTTTGTCCTTTACTTTCAACACCTCAATAAAGATGTTTTCACGGTTAGTTCCTTAGGGTTTTTTTTTTTTAATAAATTTATTATTTAAATTTCCTACTTGACTTTAAAAAGAACTAAAAAATCAAATAGTTTATGGGCAAACAAAAAAATTTGAACTACTTTGGAGAAGTTATGGAGAAGCTTAGAAATTAGGTTTACTAATATATTAAAGCTTAGTGATTATTATTATAGACAAATAAAATATATTCAAGGAAATGAACTTGTAAATATTTTTGAATTTGATTATGAGAAACCTGATGTTGGGGAGTTTACATTTTAATAATTGTGTGAACTTCTCCAAATATCCTTTCCGGAAAAAAGAGAATGGACGGTAGAACCTAAAGGTTGGAGGCGTTGAAACCTTGACAGGTGGTCTGCAAGTGGGCCTGATTCGGGGGCCTTCTCTGCCATTGTGGAGGCGTCGTTGGATTAAGGGAAGGTTTTTTGTTTCCTCCGTACCTTGTAGTATTTTTCCTCGTTTTTTCGCTTTCCTTGTGCGTGCTCTTTGGTTGTATGTGGCTAGGGCTTTCTGCATTTTTATTTTGTGGCTTCCGGCTTGGAAGGCCAAGCGTCTGTGGGGGAGGCCATGGAAGGGGGTTCGACACCCCTCGGTCCGTCGGGGGTAAGCTCGAAGGCTGGCGAGGCTGCAACCGGAAAAAACCCTCTGAAATCCTTCCGTGAGGCCGTTGCTAACGATCAGGCTATAGGTGTGGAGGCTGCAAAGTTTGTGCTTGAAGATGTTGGCGAAGGGGTCAACACTGGTGAGTCTGAAGAATTTCAAGGTAAGAATCCTTCGGACACCATTGTAATTGTCTCGAACAATGATATGCTTGATTTAATCCATAAAGAGAGGGGCAGACTCTCCGAGGTCGCAGTCTTCATGGCTGCCGTCGATTTGGAGAATCTACCGCTAGGAGCTATCTTGACAACTGGTTTAATAATGTTTGGTTTAAAAAACTGAATGTGCAAATATCTCTTTGTCGTATGATTCAAAAAGGTTTATTTCTAATTTATTTTAAGAATCATGATATGCAAGTTAAAATTTTAAACAAACCCTACTGGAGCGTGGGAAAGTCTGTTTTTAGGGTGCTGTCTTGGAAACTGGGGGCAAACTGTGACGAAATCCTTACTCTGTCGAGCCCTAGGTGGTTGATTGTAAAGAACGTCCCTCAAGATTTGTGGTCTTTCGTCCCTCATTTAGTTGAACCGTTTGGAATGGTGATAAGGATTGATAGACCCCGGGTCACACTTCCTAATTTGGATGCAAGGGTCCTGGTGTCTCTTAACCCAGGCGTTGGTTTACCTAAAAATATTGGCATTAGAGTTGAGGGAAACCTCCAGGTTTGCCCCGTGGAAGTGCTTGGTGGTATTGGGGCCTGCTACCTCTGTAGTCTGGAAGGGCATCTGCGGAAGAACCGCCCGTTAATTCATGGTGCTCAGCCTTTCGCCAAGCCAACCGGTGGTGTTGATTCTGCCGGTGTGTCGCCCACTACCCCCTTCCCCTCGGTTTCTCCCCCTGTGTCGTCCCATCCGGCTGGTGTCACCCCTGTTTCGAATGCTTCCCCCTCCACTGTCCCCTTCCCCTCAGGTCCTCCCTCTGCTTCGCCCCTTCTGTCTGGAGTTTCCCTTGAGCCTAAAGCTTCTCCCCAGCCGGTCAGCCTATCTGCCCCCCTTTTTTGCAATCCTTTCTCCCCCCTCGCTGCTGAGCTTCCGGCCTCGCCCCTGCCCCGCTCTTGCTCTTTTCCTAGAACTCTTCCCTCTGCTCCTGTGGAGTTTGAAAAGAAAAATGCCCAACAGCTTGCGCTGGAAAGCATTATGAATAAAGGCAAGGTGTTTAAGAATACTGCTGGTAAAAAGATTGAAATTATCAAAACTTATGTTAATGGAGTCATTGTCGATGAAGAGACTGTTGTTTCTAACACCCAAGAAGATATTGAAAATTCTTCCAAAGTGAATAATCCAGTTTCTTCGTTTGAGACTAACAAAGCTTCAAAAAGCCCTTTGGGGGAGGGCAGTAGTAACTGTGAACAGGAAAATTGTATTGTTCCTCTCTCCCTGGGGGACGACAGGAAAACTACAATAGATGTTGGTGGTAAGCTTGATAGGGCCCAAGGAGAGGATCCTCTTGAGACCATCCCTTTGAATAGTGGTGATCCTGTGAGTTTTATTGGGTGCCCTGGTGGTGAGGAGACCCCTGGAAGGGCAGCAGGCCTTTCGAGAGTTTTGACCAAAGAGAATAGTGTGAGTGTTGTGAAGGAGCTCCCTCTGGCTAAGGAAGATCCTAGCAAGAGCATGGGGAGTGCCTTGGAAGTGGCGAATCTAGTCACTGGGGACTATGACCCTGCACCCCCTAAGGAACCAAAAAAGAGGGGTAGAAAGAAAGGTAGTACCTTGGAAATTTGTAAGAATGGTCCTAGGCTCATCAAAGGGAAGAGGAAAAAAACTAGCATAGTGTTGGCTGTTCCCTCTCCTAAAAGAATGGAAAACGAAGAGAATGCTATTAGATTTTTTGAAATATTCAAGAATTCCAAAGAGGACTCTACTATCAAAGACAATAATGATTGTTAACTGCACCTCGTGGAATGTCAGAGGCCTAGAGTCCCCTGAAAGGAAATACGTGATTAGAAGGTTTCTCAATTTGGAGAAAAGTAAAGATTTTGTCCTGTTGCAAGAGCTAAAGGCAATGGGGTTTTTGCTTGAGACCAATTTAAAGTTCATCTGGGGAGACTCTATGATCATAGCCTCCAACCACGAAAAAGGTAAGGGAGGTGTTGCAATTCTGATTGCCAACAAGTGGAAGCCTTTCCTAATAAATTGTGGGATCTCTCCCTGCAATAGGGTTGCTTGGGCCACATTTGAGAAGGGGAAGGCTAAGTTTGGTATCTGCTCAATCTATGCCCCTAATGACTGCCTAGGGAGGTCTGATTTATGGAGGTGGTTATCTAAGCTCCCTGACACCCCATGGATTATAGGTGGTGATTTTAATATGGTAGAGTGCAAGGATGACAAAAAGGGGGTCATTGGTGCCGGTTGGAAGGGGAATGAGTTTCACTTTTGGTCTAGGATGAAAAGCAAACTTAACATCATTGACCCCATGGCAGGCTTGAAACATGATTGCAATGGTGTCCGGTTTACCTGGTGCAATGCGCAGAAGGGCAGCAAAAAGATCTACAACAGGTTGGATAGGTTTTATGCTAACAAGGATCTTTGCACGTTTGAGCCTATTAATGGAGGCGACAAAGTGTTGGTCTACCCCTTTACTCTGTCGGATCACCACCCTATTAAGGCCAGGATTACCATCAACCATGGCATCATGATTCACAACAAAAGTAGGGAGAGTTTCTTTTTGAACACTAGCTTGTTAAGGGACAAGGACTGCATTGGGGCAGTGGAAACTTTGAGGGGTATTAACAGATGGATGTTAAGAAATAAATGCCACATTGAAAGATGGAATCAAAATGTTAGCTCATGGAGGTGCATCTTTCAGATAATTGGTAAAAAGAGGGCCTTGGATAGGAGAAGGGAGGAAAACTGCCTCCAAGATGAGCTTCTGGCTACTGAAACTAGAATGCAGGAGGATCATGAGAATGAGCAGCTATATGAAAACCTCAATAAGGCTAAGTGCTCATTGAGGAGGATTCAGGCAGTAAGGATCCAAGGGCTCAAGGTGAGATCTAAGCTCAACTGGTTGAGTAATGGGGATAAAGGCTCAAAGTTCTTCTTTAGATATATTCAACAAAAGGGGCTGAAAGAACAGATTGGTCAAATTTGTCACAATGGTGTGACATTCTCTAAGCAAGAAGACATTCTACAACAGTTTACGCTCTTTTACACAGACTTGTTCAAGTCTGAAGGTAATAAAGAAGGTTGAATGGAGGCTAGGAATAGGCTCAAAGGGTTGATGCCTATAAAAATCTCTAATGAAGACAGGGTTCTTCTGTCTGCTGTGATATCGCAAGAGGAAATAAAAAAGGCAATTCTTTCTATGAGTAACGATAAGTCCCCAGGGGTGGATGGTCTCCCTGTAGAATTTTACAAATCTTCCCTAGATTGGATTTGTGAGGATTTGCATCTAGTCTACATGGAGGCCCTTACTAAAGGCTCTTTGGGATCCCACATCAATCAAGGCCTCATTAAACTGCTGCCAAAAGATGGTGATAAAACTTTGATAAAAAACTGGAGACCTATCACCTTGCTGAATGTTTCTTATAAGATTCTAGTGAAGGTCCTAGCCTTGAGGCTTACAAACATTCTCGCAAAGTTCATTAATGCCACTCATACTAGATTTATCAAGGGGAGATACATCCTGGAAAACTTTATTACCAGCTGGGAGGCTCTTGACTGGGCTAAACGATCTCAGCAAAATGTGGCAATGTTCTTACTGGATTTTGAGAAAGCTTATGACAGGGTGGAGTGGTCCTTCCTAATGATGGCTTTGGAAGCTTTTGGGTTCCCTCAAGAATTTACCAACATGATCAATACTCTTTTAAAAGATGCCTCTGCCATTGTTGAGGTTAATGGAGTCAGATCTGAACCAATCCAGTTGGAAAGGTCAATTAGGCAGGGGTGCCCCATCGCCCCCGCCTTGTTTGTGATTGCCTCAGAGGCACTCCATTATTTATTAAGGGACAACTCTGTGATGCCTAAAGTGAATGGGGTAAGGCTTCCTGATAGAGAGGAGTTGCTAAATATTTATTTTGCGGATGACACTTCCATCTTTGTGGAATTGGAAGAGGATAACTTCAGTAGGCTTATGACCAAGTTAGACTTATTCTGTCTAGCTTCAGGAGCTAAGGTCTTAAAAGCCAAATTTGTCCTTTTAGGATGGCATGAAGCACCTCCTAGTTGGCTGCAAAATTTTGATATCCAGTGGGGGGGCCACAAAATCAGGTTAGGTATCTAGGGATTCCTTTCTCTGTCTCTCCCAATTTAAAAGACATGTGGCAATGGCTTAAAATTAAGATTGATAAGAAGCTGGATGGGTGGAACAGGAATTACCTGTCCCTTGCTGGGAGAGTGCAGGTTTGTCAAAAAAAATTGTCCTCTTATACTTTGTACTTTGCTTCAGTGTGGTTTTTTAATAGTTATCAAGTCAATGAAGTGCAGAAGAAAATCGGGGGTTTTTTGTGGTCTGATGGAAAAGGCAAAAAAAAGCTTCACGCTGTCAATTGGGAATGGTGTTGTTTGGAAAAGGCCAATGGTGGGCTGGGGCTCAAGGATCTTAAGAAACATGGAGTTGCCCTGGCTGTTAAGTGGGTCATCAAAGCTCTTGATGGGAATGAACCTTGGAAGGTTCTAATCAGGAACAACATAGCTCAGGCTGTTCCCAAGTTGGCAAAGTCCTGGAAGGCTCTGCCTTTTAGTGATCTCCTCATCACTGATCACCCAATAATGCCTGCAGGGTCGCTGGTGTTCAAAAGCATTTGGAAAGCTTGGGAAACAATAAGGGGCAACCTTACTAGTTCTCTCTTGATTGATCCTAACAATTGCCTGATCCTCCTAGACAGATCCATTTGGTGGAATCTAGAGAATAATGGGAAACCTCTCGCTCTGCTGCAAGGCTGCTCAGCAAAGAAGTGGAACCAAAAAGGCATTAAAATTTTTAGTGACATCATAAGGGATGGAACTTTGGTTAGTTGGGATCAGTTGAGGGAAAACTATGGGCTACCCCCCTCCAGTTTTAGAACTTACTTTGTTCTCAGAGAAGCCTGTATGAGGTGGAAGCCTAATCTCCACTTGGAGAACCAAAAAACAAAGCCTCTTGACATGTTGTGGAAAGGCACTCTTCCTTTGCAAGAAATTAAAACTAAAAATATTTATAAAGGCATTCTCAGCTCTAGTACGCCCACTGAGTATCTTAATAAGGTTTGGAGGACTAACTTAGAGAATAAAGACTGGCAAAAAGTTTTCTGTTTTCTGTGGCACAATGGGGTGGATGCAAAAAAAACTTGTTTTAGATGGCTTGTTCTCATTCAAAAAGTCCCTTTTAAGTTAAAAAATGCTGATATTGATATTTGTGAAATATGCAGGGTGCCAGAATCTATCTATCATATTTTCTTTGATTGCTTTTATGCTAAAGAAATCTAGAATTTGTTTTGGAATAGTCATGACACCTGGTGTTCTAATAAGGAACTCAATTGGAAAGAGGTTCTTATGGGATTTGATTGTAAACTAAGTAAAGAGTTGCATCTTTTTTGGTTTTTGCTTACCACTGAGGTTTTATGGTTTATATAGAAAGCAAGGAACGAGGATAAATACAATGGGGCCCGGAGGATTCTTACTGAGTCAATTAAAAGACTCACTTTATTCAATGTTGCTTTGCAGGTTGTGGATGCTTTGGAGATTGCAGAGAACAAGTTCCTGAAGCTCTTCAAGGATGGTATGAATCCAATTTAGCAGGAGGTATGCTTGGATGGGAACACAGGGCACCAAGGGCAGTCCAATCTGGCTGTATTCTTGCTAGCATTGGGAAAGTTAAAGGAAGAAATCAGGAATCAAAATAGGAAAGAGGTAGCTGTTAAAGATAAAGGCTTTCATCCATTCACCAACGAAGGTCTTGAGGCTGTTAACGCCCTACTCAGTTGGGGGTCACAGCATGGAATTACAGTCTAGATACTATGTTTAAAGTTGCTGCTCTTTTACAGAAGTCTTTTGCTTCTGTTCAGTCTGTGTTTGGTCTTCCTCATGATTTTGCTGTGGTGCAGTCCATGTATTGTCTGTAGTTTGTTTTTTTCATTTATTTTAAGCTGGCTGCTTTTTGTGTCGGCATGTATTTCTAGCAGCTGATTTAAGTTGATATTCTGTCAATTTGTAATCTTGCTTATTAGCTGATTGTTGATGTACTGTGCTTAAATATATCAATGCAATGAACTTAAAATTGAATTTATATTTATTTTTTATAGGATTTATTTATATAGTTTTGAATTAATTTTTATTGATTTATATTTTATGAGTAATGGTTATTAAAAATTTATTTTTCATAAATATAAATGACTTATTTAGTATTTATCATATTTAAGTGATATTTTTGAACTATTTAACTTACAATATTTCTTATTACGTATAAGATGTTTTTGTTATATTTTATTATTAAACTAGTGAATGTTAGAAGTGTGTTTAAAATAAAATGTTGAGAGCCAATAAAATCTATTTTTCTTGAATTAATTACTATCTATTTCATAATAAAATAAATAAATGTCATTTAATTGTATATACTCCTATCAATCCAAAAAGACATACATCAATAAACTAAATATAACATAATGTAAATTAGACAAGCTTTAGGGAAAAGTTAAGATAAACATGTTTAGAGATTAGATAAAATCTATTATAGTTGTTAAGGTGGAGATGTCTTCTCCTTCTAAATGATCTCTCTAATGAACACTAGATTTCTTTTTGTTTTGTTTAAGATTCTAATAATGGAGCTCACCTCAAACTAAACTTTTGAGGTGTTAAGAGAAAAAACTCTTTAACTCATGCAAATATACTAAATTGATGCTCTATTTTGAATATGTAGAATGATAATGAACTATGAAAATAAGTAAAACAAAATTATTTATCAAACTCATGTATAAAAGTTACACGTGTCGTTAGGATCATAAAATGCAAGAGTAGGTTGGTGTTGAACTTGATGAAATTTTTGTATAATATTTTCCTAATTTGTTTATTAGTTGAATACTTAAAGTTACACAATAAAATTAGCTATAAGTTATATTTTTGAAGTAATTATTATTAAAGATATATTGACCTTGTAGAGATTTGACATATTCATTGACCATTAAGTAAAATCACCTACTCATTGGACTCTTGAGTTAGTTACTATTAATTGTAGGGTTAATATCTACTTATCAAATGAATGTCTAGGATTAGGAAGTAGAATGAGCCAGATGTTTTTTGTTGGTTACTATAAAAGTAATATGATTGTCTAATACAATGTCAATAACAATTGATATAGTCTTTTATTTGAGGTCTATGAATAACAATCTTATGTTAATCTGTTACACCCTGTGTGTTATTACCTATTTACTATTACTTTGTTTGGTTAAAATGCTTTAATATATGAATGTGTTTTCTATATGAATCTTGATGTAGAATGTGGTGAATGAATGTGCAATTCAATATGATGTTTTAAATGTTTTGAAGATAGAACATATGATGCACATGAATGTATTGTTATCGACTAACTACTATTGTGGTGTACTAAGCTAGATGCAAGAACAGATTCAAACCTCCGGAAGAGAGGGGGAGTATCACTCAGGAGAAGAACTTGGTCTGGTAACCCTTAATGAGCCTAATTGAGCATACACACTCACATCCTAGTTGGTCTAAGTTGATTCAAGTTAGTTTGGGGAAATGGTAAGTGATCTTCAGTTTTGGTTGTGAATGTTTTGTATTGGTTTATGATCTTGTTCTATGAATATTTTGATTGGGGGTATGTGATTGAGTCTTTATGTTGATAGTAAGTTCTTCTTTGTGTGTTCATATTTATATGTTAATCGGTGAAGTATATACATATAAAATGTATATGTGTATATGTGTACATGTCTACGATAACTCATACATATGCGTATATGTGTGCATGAGTATACGTAGGTAAGTGTACCTACGCATGCTCATGAACGGATAACCCATATGCATGGGAATGTCGATTGGACAAATGTGACATACATACACACACACTTCGTGTATATACATTGATCAATGAGTACATGAATATATGTGTTTAAATATGGATATTGAAATAATGGTATATATATAATATATATGTATATAGTTACGTTAATGGAAACGTATATATGAATATGTAAATATATAATTATTTTAATATATAATTATTTTAATATATGTTTATGTATATCGATTGTCAAGTAATGTAATTAGTAACCATGTGGATATATATGTGTGTGTGTGTATGGGTATGTATGTATATATTTTGGATGTAATATATATAATATATAATATCTATATTATTATTTGGTATATATTAAAATGCTTTGAATAAAGCATGGCGCAATAACATAGCACTGTTGTTTGATATATTAAAAGTGCTATGTAATAAGTAAAGTGCATTATAACGTTGCCATATATATTGTTGTGGCTAAAGTTTAATATGTTGCACATAAAACATATGGAGAATAGGTCAAAAGAGACTTATACGCTATGCACAAGTAAAGGAAATACTATTTAAATGTTGCAAGTAAAAATGAATACAGATTTAACATTGTTTACTAAGTCTTTGCTGCGGAATCGCGGATAAATAAAGGGCGCTAAAAGTATGAGGGTGGCGCCAAAATTTGTAGCATTTGGAAACCAACAGAAGTCTTAAACCATTGTCATTTCCTGGTAAAGCCATAAAATAAGAATAAAACTCAGTCAATGCAAAGATGGAAAAAATTTGTGAGGGTAGTTGACTTGCAAATGAAATAGGAAACCTATAGTAATGTGTTGTTGGGCCTTGACTCAGTAAAAGAGTCATGTTGTCACAAGCATGAGGTCGACTTGGCCATTCTATGAAAATGGAAATAAGAGGATTGTTATGTGTTGCAATTTGAGAGTTTTAATCAGTTGAGTCGATGCACGTGAATAGGAAGATGGTAGAATTGTTATCTTGTTTGTAGCCTTTGGATGCTCAAATTTTAGTATATATAGGGGTGTTATCTCTACCATTTGTTACACTTTTCATTTTGATTTCTCCATTGTTATTCTGTTGTATTTTCTATGCAAGTGAATTAGAGAACTTGAGAGTTTGAGAGTTGCTTTGTTATTTTCCAATTGTAATTGTTGAGAGAATTAGAAAGAGGCTAGAAGTGGAAGCTAGGTTGAACTTAGAGGAAGTAGCAAGCGGACTTGCAAAATTGAGCTAGGGAGCAAGTAATATTAGTTGGAGCTTTTATATAGGCATGTTGGTTTCTATTCCTTTCTTATTTATGTTTGAAAAGTTAGTTATTTGTGGATGCCTTGTTAGGAAAGGATTGGTTTAAGTATGGGTTAAGATGCTTTGGATAAGCTTGCATGTTTTTTATTGATTCTTGCTTTGGTGGAACCTTTCTATTTGGTTATATATATATATATATATATCCTATATTGGAATTTATATGATTGTGTTTCTATTTATACTTTACGTAGTTTTTCAATACTATATGTATGTAGAATGAAATGTGAAATGTAGTATGTATTGATGTCTTGATTTACTTTAGATGTAAATGTTAGTTGATATAGGTTGTTAGCTTGGTTATTCCTGGGGTTAGAATAATCCATGGGAAAGGGTGTAACCTAGTTAGTCAAGTTGCTAAGTCATCACTATCTTCTTTTTGGGATGTATGTTAAGAGTATGAATGGTCAAAACCAAATCAAGCTAGGAAGGTGGGTGAGCATGTGACCTCCACTCTAAATTTTGGGTGATGAATACTTTGGCCAAAGTAGTGTAAGTAGCCACTGTTTACACTGTCAGCTCACTATGATTCGGGTTTGCATACTATGAAGGGATTGTCATACATGTAGGTTGTAGCCACTGTATGGTAGCTCTAGATATGTAGGACACAACACCATGCTCCAGGAAGGATAGGATTATGAGGTTACCAAACCAATCTCTTCGTCAAGGGGTAGGGCCATCTTACCAGTTTGCTAGATGTGTGGGGGACCACAGTAAGTCTGTGGTTGGTAGAAAAGCACCTGAGTGATGCTTCTCCTCATGCAATTGGTGGCCAAGATTTGAGGAAGGACATCTGGACCATTTGTATCTCTATTTCAGTAAGCTCGTTGAAGCTATGTATGTAATCATGAATCCATCTTTATGGGACTTGTTAATTGACATGTCATCTTGATATTATGTAATGTGAAATTATTAGTTGTCTTATTGAATTTCTTCTTTGTTATAGTATGGGTAGGTTTGTGATGGTTATGTTTCATATGTGCTTTTTTTATTCTAAAGCAAGGTAAAATTTAATTGCTTATAATGTATAGTATTGATTGTTCATTTTGTATCATATTGTAATCCTTGTTGGTGGAATAATGTTCATGTTGCTCTCTGTATCTCTTGTGGCGGTTCTTTTCTGGAGCTTATGTTCTTGGTTGTTTCCTCCAACATTGTATGAGTCTTTGTTTGGCAATTCTTGTTTCTTTATGGTGTTTCTCAATTTGATTGCATTTTAGTCTTTTATCGTATATTGCACTGCCTTTTGGTGAGATGGTGATTGCAGCATTTTTGGCTATAGTGGGAGTATTTTGGCTGTCCCATTTCGTTGAGTGGCTCGATACTTTTAGTCTTGCTTTTTCATTAATCGTCACCAGAGAAAAAGGTTGCGTGAGGCTATCAATTTTTTACTGTTGCTCTTTGACCAAGTCAGTCTCATTGCGTCTTTGTGGCGATATTTTTTTGATATGTATTGTTAATTCTGCCATGTCTTTAGGGCCTCATTTTTTTGCATTGTCGGCCGTATTGTCTTCGGCTCAGGTGGCGTGTTGTAGGAATATTTTCCCCGAAACTATGTTTTTTAGTTTCGGTCTGGGTTTTTTCTTTTTTGATGATTTATGTTATCAAAAATTTGAGGGTTATAGTGCATTAGTTTGTATTTGAGTGTGAATATGAGGGATAGACTCTCTTGGTCTATTTGAATCGTCATTCTTAAACACCGGGGTCTTGCATCCTTTTTGAACTTAATGCTCACCATGTTTTGGCCCGACCATGTGTGTAAGTCAACCTTTTTGGAGTGATCGGTACCCTTTCTTACGCTAAGTTTAATGAAATCGCCGGTTTTAAATTTTCTTGAGGTCATTGGTTGGCATTGGTCTGCCCTTGGGCGAAGTCCAATTAGGCCACGGTGCTGAATATGTTTTTTCAATTTTGGATCGTTTTTGGCTATAATGGATGAAACAAGATATAATTGGGAAGCTAGTTCGAGAGGTTCAGAATGGTAAGGGATTTTCAAGAATTTTCCAATAATGAAGTAGAAGTTCCTTATTGCTTGTTGTTGGTGTAACTTCCCATGATCAAACTTAATCAAGTGAACATGAGGATGATGAGTCACAATCTAGGTCGGAGGGAACCAAAAGAAAACAACTGGAAAGTGAGCTATCTCGAGATATGAGAAAGGTCACACCTCCAAAATTTGAAGGTAGTACTAGTGGGGATGCAGCTGAGGCATGACTCACAAAGATGGAAAAGTATTTTGAAATCAAGAATTACTCTAAGGCCACTAAAGTTGTTTGGGGAGTTTTCAATTGATTGGAGAAGCATCCAACTAGTGGATGAATAAAAATATGGAGCTTGGGCTCAATTCCTTAAGGCTTACTTAGAGTGAATTTGTGGAGATTTTTTGAAAGCAATGGTTACCTCAACTCTTCTATGATCTAAAGCTCGCTGACTTCCAAAACCTGCAGCAAGGAGATTCCTTGGTGAACGAATATTGGGAGAAGTTCACTCGTCTCCTGAGGTACATACACATATACCAAAAGGATGAGCAATTTCACATAAGGAAGTTCATCATGGGTCTTAATAATTAAATAGGTGGAGAGGTAGATATACACGGTCCTACTACCATGGACCTAGTATATGAGAAATCCATTAAGCAAGAAAAAGGCTTAAATCTATCTCGAACTACTGTGAAGAATCAGAAGAAGTTCAATTGGTCACAAGCCAATCAAGCTTCGAAGAAGCAGGTAGTGAAGGACAAGTTTTTCAAAGGTAAGGGGACAAGGGACACCAAAATAATTGGAATGAACCAAGAAGGGATCGTAGGGGGAACAACAACTACAAAAATAATGCTAGTGGGAATGAAGGAAATTTTGGGAGGCTTGCAAAAAGGAAGGGACCAGTGAAAGGATTTTTTACATGTAGTGGAGATCACTTTGCAAACCAGTGTCCCAACAAACCATCAGGGCCACAACCACATGGGAACCCTCTTTCTCAACAACAAGTTGCATTCCAACAAAGGATTCATGATGCATTAAACAACCAACAAGCGGAGTACCAGATTACTCCGATAGAAGTTTAAAGTACTTTGTCTGGTACCCCCATCTCAATTTTAATAGTTACTATTGGTACGAAAAAAATTTATTTCTCCTAGTATAGCTAGTAAAATGTCTAGAAAATCTAGCTACATGGAAAAGTATTGGATTCTTGAATATGCAAACCAGACAAGAGCTAAGGTGGATCAATGTTTATTCGAAGGAAGGGTTGAACTTTTGAGTTTCTCTACAGAAGTGAATTTGTACGTAGCTCCCTTAGGTTCATATGATGTCATCTTTGGGATGAATTGGCTATGGAAACATAGGGCCAAAGTATATTGTCATGCAAAAACACTAGAATGCTTAGATGATCTTGGAAACTGGGTGTCATTGCAAGGAACACCTAGAGAAGTTAAGTTACGATAGATTTATGCCATACAAATGCATAGAGTGAAGAAGAAAGGTTGTCAAATGTTCATAGTGAAAATGGAAAAACTTGAGGAATGCAAAGAGTTCATTTATCAAGATGATGTAATATATTATGGACCTTGAGATCTCCAAGAAGTTGAAGATGGCAAGGTGGTTGAATCGGGAAATTCAGATATGGAGAAATACTCTATGCTAAGAAACTTTGTGGATGTATTTCCAGATGAATTACCTGGATTGCCTCCCAAAAGAGTTTTTGATTTCTTCATCGACATAGTTCCAGGGTCAGAGCCTATATCAAAAGTGCCATACAGGATGACCACAACAAAATTAATGGAGCTAAAAGCTCAATTGGAGGAATTATTGTCCAAGGGACTAATAAGACCTAGTTTTTCACCCTGGGGAGTGCCAGTGATCTTCGTGAAGAAGATATATGGTACACTATGCTTATGTATTGACTATCGGCTACTTAATAAAGCAACGATAAACAATACATATTTTTTGCCACATATCGATGATCTCTTTGATCAAATGCGAGGAGCGGTAGTTTTTTGAAGATTGATCTACGATCAAGCTATCATCAACTAGGGATCAAGGACAAAGACATTTTCAAAACAACTTTCAGGACTAGGTATGATCATTACGAGTTCACGGTCCTACCTTTTGGACTCATGAATGTACCTGTATTGTTCATGAACCTAATAATAATGTATTTAGGGACTGCTTGGATAGGTTTGTGTTGGTCTTCTTGGATAATATTTTAATCTACTACAAGAATGAAGAGGAACATCTTCAACATTTAGAGATTGTTCTCCAACAGTTAAGGGAACATAAGTTGTACGGGAAACTCTCAAAGTGTACCTTCTTTCAGAAGGAAGTATAGTATTTGGGACATGTGATTTTGACTGATGGGATCGTAGTAGATCCAACAAAGATAAAAGCAGTGCTTGAGTGGCCAGTGCCTAAGAATGTGTCAGAAGTTAGAAGTTTTATGGGCCTAGCTAGGTATTACCGAAATTTCGCTACAAAATTTTTAAGAATATCTTTTCCCATTACTTCATTGTAGAGGAAAGGGAAGAAGTTTGAATGGTCTGAGAAATGTAAAGTGACATTCGACCAACTCAGGGAGAAGTTGACCACAATTCTAATACTAAAGGTACCAGATCTAGATGGTAACTTTATTGTTATCACAAATACTTTAGGAGAAGGTTTTGGTGGATTATTGATGCAGGAAGGGTGAGTCATAGCCTATGAGTCAAGGAAGTTGAAGCATTATGAGAAAAATTATGCTTTGCAAGATTTGGAGTTAGCAACGGTTGTTCATGCATTACAGATGTGGAGACACTATCTATTGGGGAAACCATTTGAAATGAAGACTGATTATCATGGTGTGAACTATTTTTTTACTACACCCAATCTAAATGCACGACAAAGGAGATGCTTGGAACTAATATCTAATTATTATTTCAACATCAATTATATCAAGGGAAAGGAAAATCGAGTTACTGATGCCCTAAATCTTAGGAGGCGTATATCTCCTCGATGTTATCAATTCAAACTAACTTCAAAGGTCAAGTGTTACAGAAATCCAAGGGTGACGAGTTTTATGATCAAGTCAAGCAAGCACTCTCGGATAATTTGCAAGATCGAAGGTACAAAAAATTTCACTTTCAACCTAATGGTTTATTAAGGTTTAAGTGAAGGGTTTATGTACCTAACTCTGAGGAATTAAGAAAATTGGTACGGAAAGAAGTTCATAATGCACCATATTTTGGACATCCTGGTGTAACTAAGATGTCGACTGATGTAAAGCCATTGTATTTCTGAAAGGGAATGAAAGGGGATGTTTCAAGATTTGTAGTGTTTCTTAGAATTTCAAAGAGTGACGACAGAGCATCACCACCTTGTAGGTATTTTGTATCCTCATGAAGTTCTAGAAAGTAAGTGGCAAGTCATTAGCATGGATTTTGTGCAAGTTCTTCCAATGTTGAGGAATAAGAACAATGCAATTCTAGTAGTGGTGGACAAGATTACAAAGGTGGCTCACTTTATACCAGGGAATCTAATTGATTGAGCTCCTGTAATAACTCAAAATTTTATTCAAGAGGTATTTAGATGAGAGCTATTTTTTCTAGATTCAACTGTGTAAATTTATTTGCATCAACATTTCAGATTACACTCTGTGATCCATCATCAGGATGAAAAGAGCTAAAAGAGAGAAATGAGAGATTGCAGACCCAAGTTAAATCTTTGTCTCTTTTTATTTAACTTGGGTCTGCAATCTCTCATTTCTCTCTTTCAACTCTTTTCATCTTGATGATGGATCACACTTCAGAGAAATAAAAGATTGCAAACCCAAGTTAAATCTCTGTCTCTTTTTATTTAACTTGGGTTTGCAATCTCTCATTTCTCTCTTTCAGCTCTTTTCATCCTGATGATGGATCACAAAGTGTGATCCAAAACATTGATGCAAATAAATTTACATAGTTGAATCTAGAAAAAATAGCTCTCATAAATATGGACTATGGAAATCTAATGTCTCTAAGGTATTTAGATTGCATGGGATTCCTAAAAATATTATTTTTGATAGGGATGCTCCTGTGACATCTAGATTTTGGAAAACCTTGTTTTCTTCACTTGGGACTCAGTTGAACATAAGTTCAGCATAACATCTGAAAATGGATGGAAAAAATGAAAGGGTGAACCAAGTGTTAGAGGATCTACTAAGAATGTATTACATGGATTAGCAATACAAATGGGAGGATTACCTACCTTTGGTTGAGTTTGTGTATAATAATTCTTATCATTCTACAATCAAGATGGCTCTATTTGAAGCATTGTATGGCAAAAAGTGTTGAACTCTTATAAGTTGGGATAAGCTAGAGAATATGATAAGCCTTGGGCCATAAATGTTATCAGAAATAGAGGAGAAAGTTGGGCTTAACAAGTAGAGGCTAGCAGAATCTAATGATAGGCAGAAGAGTTATGCAGATTCCAAACGGGTACACAAAAATTTCTCAATAGGAGAGAAGGTTTTGTTGAGATTTAAACCTCACAAGAGTTCTATAAAGTTTGGAAAGTCATCCAAACTAGTTCCGTGCTACATAGGTCCATTTGAGGTTCTCAAGGAAGTCAACCCTATTGCGTATAGAATTGCTTTGTCGCTAGCTCTTTCCAAAATGCATAATGTCTTTCATGTCTCATACCTTAATAAGTATATACTAGGGGATATCGATGCTATTGATTGGAATGCTTTATAGGTGCATGACTCAGGAGTGGTAACAACCAAGCCTCTCAAGGTGCTTAGAACACGTAAGCTTCACTTACGTAACATAGAGGTTCTACAATGCAAGGTCTAGTGGGATCGGTATGCAGAAGATTCTACCACTTGGGAGGACTATGCTTCAAGATGAAGAAAAAGTTTCCTCAAGTCTTGCTAGAGTTTGAAAACTCCTGAAAACAATAATGTTTTATGATGTTATGTTTTATGTTATTTTCTTGTTTGATACTTAAAATCATCAGGGACAATGATTCACAAGCGGGGGAATATGTTACACCCCATGTGTTATTACCTATTTACTATTACCTTGTTTGGTTAAAATGCTTTAATATATGAATGTGTTTTCTATATGAATCTTGATGTATAATGTGATGAATGAAAGTGCAATTAAATATGATGTTTTAAATGTTTTGAAGATATAATATATGATGCACGTGAATGTATTGTTATTGGCTAATTATTGTTCTGATGTACTAAATTGGATGTAGGAACAAATTTGAACCTCTAGAAGAGAGGGGGAATATCACTCAGGAGAAGAACTTGGTTTGGTAACCCTGAATGAGTCTAATTGAGCATACACACACTCACATCCTAGTTGGTCTAAGTTGAGTCAAGTTAGTTTGAGGAAATGGTAAGTGATCTTCAGTTTTGGTTGTGAATGTTTTGTATTGGTTTATGATCTTGTTCTATGAATATTTTGATTGGGGGTATGTGATTGAGTCTTTATGTTGAGATTAATTTCTTCTTTGTGTGTTCATATTTATATTTTAATCAGTGAAGTATATACATAGAATGTATTATTTGGTGTGGAGTCTGATCAGTCTCCAAGTGGGAGATTGTTGGTATGTGGCAACTGATCATGCAAATAATGTACACTCGTAACGTATCGTGGGGTTTGGGGTATCAACCCAATTTTTTTTTCGTTAACACGTCAAGGTTTTCTCACTGACACATCAAGGTTTTTTCCCGTTGACACATCAAGGTTTTCCCATTGACACGTCAAGGTTTTCCCGTTAACACGTCAAATGAAAAAGGACCTTGTAAAACCCTAATTCTAGAAGGTTCCAAAAAGCTTCTTATAAGCGGTTGGGATTTATGTTGCGGTATTGTGTTCGTGAGATTGTAATATGTTTTGCACTGGATAATAAACTCATTGGATGGTCGAGTTTCTATGGATGTAGCCCATACTAGGCGAACCCCATTAAATTCTATGTTGATCTATTTTGTGTTATTCTTCATTGTTATTTCTAGGTTATTTAATCTGCATATAATTGTTAATGTTTATTGCTCCAATCTTTTTGAACCCTAACATGTATATATGTATATATGTACATGTCTACGATAACTCATACATATGTGTATATGTGTGCATGAGTATACATAGGTAGACGTACCTACACATGCTCATGAATGGATAACCCATATGCATGGGAATGTCGATTGGACAAATGTGGCATATTTATACACACACTTTGTGTATATAAATTGATCAATGAGTACATGAATATATGTGTTTAAATATGGATATTGAAATATTGCTATATATAATATATATGTATATATATGTATATAGTTATGTTAATGGAAACATATATACATATATAATATAAATATATATATGAATATGTATATATATAATTATTTTAATATATGTTTATGTATATATCGATTGGCAAGTAATGTAATTGGTAATCATGTGGATATAATTATATATTAATATATATATATATATTAATATTATATATAATAAATATTATTGTTTGGCATATATTAAAATTCTTTGAATAAAGCATGGCGCAATAACATGGCGCTGATGTTTGATATATTAAAAGTGTTATGTAATTTAAGTAAAGTGCATTATAGTGCTGCCATATATATATATTGGTGGCTAAAGTTTAATATGTTGTGCATAAAACATATGGGGAATAAGTTAAAAGAGACTTATACACTACACACAAGTAAAGGAAATATTGTTTAAACATTGCAAGTAGAAACAAATGCAGATTTAACATTGTTGACTTAGTCTTTGTTGCACATAAATAAAGGGTGCTAAAAGTATGAAGGTGGCGCCAAATTTTTTAATTTATTTCAAAACCAATAGAAGTCTTAAACCAATTCCATTTCCTGGTAAAGCCATAAGATAAGCATAAATCTCAGTCAATGCAAAGATGGAAGAAATTTGTGAGGGTAGTCGACTTGCAAATCAAATAGGAAACCTGTAATAATGTGTTGTTGGGCCTTGACTTAGTAAAAGAGTCATGTTGTCACAAGCATGAGGTCAACTTAGCCATTCTATGAAATTGGAAATAAGAGGACTGTTATGTGTTGCAATCTGAGAGTTTTAATCACCTGAATCAATGCATCTGAATAGGAAGGTGAAAAAACTATTAGCTTGTTTGTAGCCTTTGGATGCTCAAATTTTAGTATATATAGAGGTGCTCTCTACCATTTGTTACACTTTTCATTTTGATTTCTCTATTGTTATTTTGTTGTATTTTATGTGCAAGTGAATTAGAGATCTTGAGAGTTAGAGAGTTGCTTTGTTATTTTGCAATTGTAATTGTTGAGAGAATTAGAAAGAGGCTAGAAGTGGAATTTAGGTTGAACTTAGAGGAAGTAGCAAGTGGGCTTGTGGAATTGAGCTAGGGAGGAAGTAATATCAGTTGGAGCTGTTATATAGGCATGTTGATTTCTATTCCTTTGTTATTTATGTTTGTAAGGTTAGTTATTTGTGGATGCCTTGTTTATAAAGGATTGGTTTAAGTATGGGTTAAGATGCTTTGGATAAGCTTGCATGTTCTTTGTTGATTCTTCCTTTGGTGAAACCTTTCTATTTGGTTAATACTTTTATATATATATATATATATATATATATATATATATATATATATATCCTATAATGAAATTTATATGATTATGTTTCTATTTATACTTTACATAGTTTGTCAATACTGATGTATGTAGCATGAAATGTGAAATGTAGTATGTATTGATGTCTTGATGTACTTTAGATGTAAATGTTAGTTGACATGGGTTGTTAGCTTGGTTATTCCTATGGTTAGAATAATCCATGGGAAAGGGTGTAACCTAGTTAGTCAAGTTGCTAAGTTATCACTATCTTCTTTTTGGGATGTATGTTAAGAGTATGAATGGTCAAAACCAAATTGAACTAGGAAGGTGGGTGAGCGTGTGACCTCCACTCTAAATTTTGGGTGATGAATACTTTGGCCAAAGTAGTGTAAGTAGCCACTATTTACACTATCAATTCATTGTGATATGGGTTTGCATACTAGATAGGGATTATCATACGCGCTTGTAGCGGAGTTTGCTTAATATGCTTTGTATGGGTGGCTCTGAATATATGGGAGCAACCTTGAAAACACCAGCATGCTCTCCTAGAGGCTAGGATTATGAGTTGGAAATGATCTCTTCATCGAGGGTGGGGCCAAATGCCCACTATGGTTTGGTGAATTAATGGGACCATGAGTAAGTTAAGAGTGGTTGGTGGAAGGTTGCCCTAAGTGATGCTTCTCCTCCTTTTTGCACATTTGGAGGCCAAAAAAAAGATTTGAGGAGACATTTGAACCAAAATTTGTATCTCTCTATTTTTGAAGCTGCGTTGGGAAGCTATGTATGCAATTAAACATGATCCCATCTCTGAAATTGTAAATTTGAAATGTCATCTTGAGGTATACTTGGTATTGCTTGTATTGTAATGAAATGATGATTCTTTCCACACACACATTTACTGTGGGAAATGGTTGTATTGTTTTAAGGTAATGCGTTTTTGTTATTCAAGAGAGAAAAGAAAAATTTATTGCTCATAATAAACTGGTAGCATAGAAATTTCACTTGTGGGTGGTATAGTAAAAATGTGGGTAGAGACAATTTGGCGTGTTACACTTAATCCTTAAGGTTGGTGTTGAAATAATTGAATGTTGGACTATAATTTTTAAGAAGTCTAGAGCATATCTCCTTCTCTCTAGTGGGAAAACTCATATCTTAGAGGAACCATATTCATAAAATAACTAATATATAAAATGCATGGTGTTGGTAGTTATCTTCAACAGTGAAAGCCAAAATTTCTTCTCTTGTAATCAAAGACCAAACCATCTCATTTAGTAAGCAAACTAAAATCTTGTAAGAGCACCATCTTTGAAAAATTAACTATTGAACAAGTGTATTTTTTACATTAATCATCCAAAAAATATGGATACATTAGGTGTTGGTAGTTCTCCACTTATGGTGTGGTAGATAATGACCTTCCCTAGGATGTCTAACAAAATAATCTACTACATGGTATTTCCGCATGTGGATTGAAGGTGTAATGGGTGCCTTCTGCTTACTGATGGCGAGGCGCACATAATATCCCTTATATCCTATGCCGATAAATGATCATGCCAAGTTGACAAGAAATTATAAATTATCCTATCACTTAAGACCTAAAGGGGCTTAAGGGTTGACCTAAATAAGATCACTCCTCAAGGACTTGTGAAAGGCTTACAAAAGTATATTCATTATTGAAGTTTGTATATTGTTTAGTATCACACAAGATGATTTTTTATTAGTTTTATCTAAGATTTTGTAAATCCTTACTTGGAACCTAATTTAGATGAAGAATTGCCAAAGATAAACCTCACATCACTTGAATCTCCTCCAACACTTCCCACAAACCATCGATAAATTCAACAAGATTTATTAGAGTATTTAGAATGAAACAAAATTTAAATTGTAGAATTAGTTTCAATGTTAATGGCATCCATAACAAGCCCCCACTATGCATCACTTGCAAGTACATTGGAAACAACAATGAAACAAGTTGACTCAATGATAAGTCAAATCCATAAATAGAAAACTCATAGAGAGTTATTTTGTTTATTTCATGTGACAAAGTAAATAAAAAAAATAACATATGGGAAAATTTATGCTCTTTTTACCAATCCAAAAACTAATGCACCCATTGGTGTAACTTCAAAGAGATTCTCTATCTATTGGTGTAATCATAATGATATAAAAATAATTTTGAGGATAGATGGTGGATAGTATTTGACCAATCTTCTTATAACAACCATGATATTTTGCTCTATTTTTTGAGAAAAAAATATTACAAGTTTATCTTTCATATAAAATTTAAATAGTTTGATACAAGGGAGTTTCAGGGTAGAGATAGAGGCTTTTGCCCAAGATAGAGTAAAATATCACAAGGTAGCAAATCGTCAACAAAGAATACTAGCACAAAATCTATCCTTGATGTGATGGTGACATCAATCATTAAGGAGACTATGGAGGAGTAGACCTTCCACATGCTTGCTAACCTCATAGACACCCTTACACAAAATGACACATAGATGTCTTAGTCTCATGGTTCAACACATGATCATGTAGTAGAACCGTTTAGTTCTAATGTTGCTACCTCCCATTTATTCTATATTTTCTATCATTTATGCTTTGGGGTTGATCCCATAATAGTGTTTCCCACTTTTTGGCCAAAGTGGGACATTAAAATCAATATTCTAAACCAAAATTTCACAATTTGACACCTATAACAACTAAATCATTAATAATTTGAAGATAGTATGAACTAGTGATTTTGAGATTTCATATGTAGATTTTAAATGCATTTAAAAATAATAATAATAATAATTCATATTTTTTACATAACTTTTAATAAATTATTTTTATTGTTAATAGTATTTTTAAAAAGTGACATTTATACCATACAACATAACTTTTTTTTAGAAAGGATAAAATTATACATTTTTAAACATAGATTCATAACACTATTATCTAGTGCATGGAGTGTGCTTTTCACATGAAGAGATTTTTTTTATTGCGTTTTTTACATAATAAAAATTCCGATTGAGTTTAACTATAATAAATATAAGGTTTATATCGTTACGCATAATTTTTGAGTATGTATCTAAAATTAAGCATGCATTATTATTGTTTGAGAATGGACATCAGCTAGTGGAAGTTTTTAAAAAATCTATTTACTATTTTTCATGTGTATTATTGGCCAAGATTAGAGAGGACCTTGACAACCAGTTATAAAAACTATGTTCACTAGAAAATAAAAATAAACATAATAATCAAATTAAATATATTCAAAATTATACTTGTTAGAAATGTTATTTTGAGTACTACAATCCTACAAACTATTTTGTCTAGCTGTTTCCATTTGAAGGTCCAATTGAAGGTTTAAAAATAAAATAAAATGAGAAAATTTTCAAACATCTAAGGAGAAAGGCCATCCAAGGGTCTTCATTTGAAGGTCATTGGATGGCTGTCAAAAATATTAAAAATTCATTTCCAAGACCCTCAAACAAAGGCCATGAAGACTAAAATATTTATAAAAAATGACCTTCAAATGAAGGTGGTAAGGTTGATTGTCTTCAAATTTAATATGAATTATTATTAATGAACTCAGTGAAAATTTATGAAAATAAAAAATAGAAATATTCTGATTTTACAGTATTAAGGTAATTTTTAAGAGAATTGTAAAATTAATGTTCACATAGAAGCTGAAAGCTTTTTGAAGGGAAAAAAAATGTTGATGTCCAGAAAAGAGCAGCGGAATGTTGCACAGCTAAAAGGATAGAGATAGGAAGAGAATAAGGAAAAAGCTCGAAAATTTCGATGAGGGTCATGATAATGAAAATGAACAAAATTGATTGAAGAAAAGGCACAAAGATATTTCAATAAAATATGATATGTATAGTTTTTTAATTTGTATAAAAATGTTTCAAAAATATTAGATTTGTATTTATCCATATTTCCTCAATTCTAGTGTTTGTAGTTTCTAATATAAAATTCAGGTGTAATAAAAAACTAGATTCCTACATGTTCTACATTCATATAAATTTCAAATTCTACATAGATTCTAAATAAATTATCTAGATTAAATTCACTAGTTCCTCTCTAGGGTTTGTATATCTCTTTCCCCTATTTCCTCAAATCTAGGGTTTGAATATAGTTTCTAATTTTATATTTAAATTTAATAAAATTTATATTCATACATGTTTTGCATTCATATAAATTTCAAATTCTACATAGATTCCAAATAAATTCTCTAGGTTAAATGAATGCTAGATTCACTAGTTTATCTCTAGGGTATGTATCTCTTTGCCTTGCTTCCTCAACTCTAGGGTTTCAATATAGCTTCTAGTTTTAGCTTTAATTTTAATACTAGGATTAGATTCTTACATGTTCTACAATAATTTAAATTTAAATTTTTTATAAATTTTAAATAAATTTTCTAGGTTAAATTCACTAGATTCCTTAGTTTCTCTTTGGATTTTGTATCTATTTCCCATACTTCCTCAACTCTAGGGTTAGAGTATAGTTTCTAATTTTAAATTTAATTTTAATAAAAAATAGATTCTTATTCATTCTACATTCATCTAAATTTCTAAACATGTGAACCAAGATTAAGTGATATTCATGCACTTTTCTTGTCATAGGTAAATCACCTACAAAATTTATCACTATATTTTCACATGGTAGTGTTTGGATTTGAAGTTGTTGATATAGTCAAGAGTAGTTTCCAATTGTTTGGCTTAATAACATGTCACCTCTTACAAAGTCAAATATAATTAACATCATCACTTTGCATATATGGATAATTAATGCAATACTACAAATTAGATATGGTTTAGTGGCCCCAAATTTCCCATCCACCTTAAGGGCACATGCACCTCAATAAGACTAACCATCTTATGAGCATTCTTTACATGAAGATTAGTCTTATGAAAAAAATCATCTTTCTTACCTTCTTCAAACTACTAATATGACTCTCCAAAATCCTCTTTATAGGCATAATCCCCCACACATACTTAACTTGCAAAGGGTTCAAGAAGAGAAAAATTACTAACTACAAACAACAAATGGTCATCTTGAAAAAAATTCAAGAAATTTAAATTATTTACACCTTTTTATATTTTATGACTAAGTGTGTTTTTTAAAGAAACAAAGTCCCCTTGTAACATGGTATGCTTTCTCAACTTTCTATTGACCTTGTAAGCATTGAAATGGTCAATGGTCCATTTAAGAAATGGTCTCTTTAAGGTCAACAAATAGTACTTTCAATTTTTTACCACTTACACCAAAGTATAAATCTCTTTGTCATAGGAG
>VDFB02379920.1:867824-931513 GCA_007258455.2 Sequoia sempervirens | reverse complement strand
AGTAGGAAATTTAAATAATAAATTTATTAAAAAAAAAAAACCCTAAGGAACTAACCGTGAAAACATCTTTATTGAGATGTTGAAAGTAAAGGACAAAAGAAACTTCAACGTTCGGAAAAAAACATTGAAATGAATGTTTAATAGGTTGATTATTGTGGACCTCTTATTCTGAAACGTACTCATTTTTGTTCCTAAACATTAACATCATATCAGAAAATGACATTCTCAACATCAATCAGTTACTATTATAATCATAATCCTATCATTATTTAGTTCAATATAGTTAATTCAGTTATAACTAGAAAGAAACGTCCATTCAAAAAAATCTTTACACGATTCTCTACAAAAATATTTTTAATTAAATATTTTTTATAAATAGATTCAATATTTAAAGGATTAATATATATTTGCGATGTTGATCAATTCTGTTAGTATTTAAAATCGGGCTCTTTTTAACTAATTATTTGGTGTCAATCTAGTGATTTTACAGTCAAATAAGAAGAAAATTATTTTTAAATATTTCAGTTCTCTGTGCAATATGATTCTCAGAACTAAATGGCTCATTATCTCATTAATTTATAAAAAAAACATTTCAAATTATCATTTTCCCATTAATTTATAAAAAAAACATTTCAAATTATCATTTTCCCATTTTGACTAATTTAAATTATGTTGCTTCTGGATTGATTGTGTGCAAGATTTTAAAAATCACACAACGTTTCCGATCACACTCCATGATCCATCATCAGAATCCAGAAGAGAGCATGAGGAGGAAAAAATCACACATTGATGAAAAAATCTTGCACACAATCGAATCCAGAAGCAACAAATTACATTCAAGATGGATTGTGGAAATCTCATATCACTAATTTAAATTAATTATAATTTATTACTGATTAATTAATCCTATAAATATGTTTACAACAAAAAGATATAGTCATTCTCTACTTTTCGAACCTCAAAAGATTTAATATATATATGGGATGAGGTCGAGATACCCCCTCCATCTTTTAACTCTCAGTTGAAGAGGTTTTCAACCTAAGGTTCATACTCCCTACCACCAATTTACAGCAGACAATAGTACAGGACAGAAAGAACATACAATGCTGCAAGCATGCACTAATTCAACCGAATAACTAACAGTAGTTAAAGGCATTGCTCAGCACTTAGGTGTTACAATTGACAGTGGTTTGAACACTGCAGAGATGGTGATAATTAGCCCTGTTAATTTTTCGCATGTTAATTGAAACTTGAGTTGAGCATGCACTAATTCAACCGAATAACTAACAGTAGTTAAAAGCATTGCTCAGCACTAAAGTCTTTAAAAAGAAAGCCACTGCTTTACTCCTTTTCTTTAAACCTTATCTGTTTTCTCTAATTTAGTTTTACTTATCATTGTTACTCTTTATTACTGATTACTCTTTATTACAGGTTGATTTGTTGGCTTTCAGGCTTCTTCTGGTGGATCTCTTATTATTGCTGACACCTACTTTGAACAAGCAAAAGAATAGTTAATAAGCTGCCATTAAAATGAGTTGAACAATTATGTGCCCATCCACTATTATCAATTATGTGTCCAGAACGAATTGCATGGAAAGTGTTAAGCGATTATATGTTAAAAGCTCAAACCAACGTGGATTTACTTACTATTTACAATTTTGGTTTGTGGTAGCTGAAATAAGATACCATTAAAATCCGTTGAGCAATTTTATGCCCAGCCAAGCACAGTATCCTCACTTCCAATCAAACAAACTACCATGAGAATGTGTTAAGTACTTGCATGGAAAGTGATTTGCAATTATGTACTTGAATTGCTTCTGGATATAACTGTTAGATTTTTTTGATATCCAGAAGTATTTAGAAGGAATTCATTCAAACACTATTATGGGCTGTGAACTGTGTAAATGTCTATTATTGCAATTACGTGTTAAAAACACAACCCCCTGTGGATTGTTCGTCATTTATTATGAAATAAGATACCATTAAAATCCGTTGAGCAATTTTATGCCCAGCCAAGCACAGTATCCTCACTTCCAATCAAACAAACTACCATGAGAATGTGTTAAAGTACTTGCATGGAAAGTGATTTGCAATTATGTACTTGAATTGCTTCTGGATATAACTGTTAGATTTTTTTGATATCCAGAAGCATTTAGAAGGAATTCAAACACTATTATGGGCTGTGGACTGTGTAAATGTCTATTATTGCAATTACGTGTTAAAAACACAACCCCCTGTGGATTGTTCGTCATTTATTACCCGTGTTGATGTCAAGTTACTATAATCAGAAAATCCATATTTGATTTGAAGTGTAGATTAAATGCAACCATATAACAATACAAACCACTTCTCCATTGAATCAAATATTTTAGATAAAATTTCATTCACCAAAATCAGAAAATTCATATTTGATTTGAAGTGTAGATTAAATGCAACCATATAACAATACGAACCACTTCTCCATTGAATCACATATATTGGATAAAGACTTATAACAAAATGCAGTAGACCTGTGACTTCCCAACATCTCTACTTTCTTACAGAGCAGAGAGTGGTGCTAGGTCCTGCAAAATCTTCTTCCCTCAATTTTAATCCTCTTCACTCTGTTTTACAGAGATGGAGATATTAACCATAAAAACAACACATACACATATATATGACAGTTACCTTGACAGCAGTAAATGGACAATGGGACTTGAGATGAACAATAAGGAGCTGAAGGATGAGCACAGTGAATTCTCTCTTCACTTCATTCTCCTCATATCTGCCTCAAACAATACTATTTTGTTCACAAGACTGTACAGACCTGATTTAGGCGGGGTTAGAATATTCTATGAAGATAGGATGGAAGGCAATGGAATGGATAAGACTCAACATATGAGATGGATTAGTACACTTGCGAGACTAATCCCTGTCAATTGACCAGGAATTCATATAGATTGACTAACGAATGAACTTAAAAGGACAAAAAGCAATTGCTTGATCACTCTGCATTAGGGTTATACACGGACTCAACCTGTGACTCTTTCCTACCAAACTATAAATACCATAAAACATAGAACAGAAAACACGGTTCAGATCAATTCAGGTCATAGCTAGAAACAGAGATGGAAGCCTGAGGACCTGCATGTATGTAGACAAAATCAAAGCTTTGCCCTGGGGAAAGGGATTGTAACCATTTGGGATAGCTATAAAGGGAGTCCTCTGTTTTAGACAAACCCCAAAGAGGGCCATAGAGCCCTTGAATTGACAGCTTAAGGTTCTTCACAGTTTGCTTAGATTTGTTTGTGATAGCTGCAGAGTATCGGTAGTAAGTCCGTCCGCTGTAGCTCCAAGAGGAGGTCACTCTCTGTGACACCACAAGTGGAGTGTTGCCTGCGTACAATGCATTCGGATTAGAAATATGATTGCTGCTAAAAACATGCACCCTTGTTCAATATTTGAAATTTTCAAAGAGTAGGCTATATTACTAGAAATTGAGGATTACCTGCCGGTGAAGGAGATGGGTTGGGCTTGGTTGCTGGAGATGGAGGTGGCATGGGTGTGTTTGTTGGGGCAGGAACAGCAACTGCACCGTAATATAACCCAATTAGTTCAATCAACCTTATACATCAAACTTGAATCAACAAACCAAACCAGCTTTGAGTATATGCATATCATTTTGAATTAAAATCAAGTACTGCAACAAGGACATGGATTTTGATTTATTTCAGGAGTTACCTGGAAGGAGCTGATTGAAGCCAGCACCTCCATTTAGTCTGGCCAAAATACCAATTAGAGGGCCATTGTTATAAGTGGCAGGCTCTGTCTGCTCATAGTTGTCTCTTTCATCTGCAAAATTATCATTCCCATCAGGACCTCCAACGACAGCACCCACCAAAACATTAGGGTCACTGCTCTTCTTGCTAAACCAAGTTGCATAACCCCCTCTGCAGCTCACAAATGATGAGTCCACTTTGTATGATACTATAGATGAAGCTCTGTGGTGAACTTGGCTGGGGTAGTTGCTGCCATATCCAACCATATAGCTCGTTGCTCTTGGGTTGTCTCCAAGGATATAATCGACCTGCAATGAAATCATGAAAAAATATAATACCTTAGCAGGTGGGCAAACAGAACTTGGTCAAGGGCAGAGCCTACGAAATGCTGAACTTTAGTGTCCAGTTCAGAAGGCAAGAAATATGAACGGATCAAATAAATGGAACAACCTTTCTATGAACAAGTTCAAATCCAGGCAATGGTGCAGATTCAGTTCATGTTTACCTGAGATTTGGCGAAGGCTAGAAGCTCTGAGGGCTGCACAGAACCCATCGGGCACTGAAGGCTTTTGCCAGCAGAAGTAAGGTAATCAGAATAAACTGAGAGGAGAAAGGACGCGCTTGTCACAAACTGAATGTTGTTCCATTGCTGCACATACAGAAGCCCACCAGGCGTTCTCTGCACATTTCGGTTTCCTTTCTGCATGCATGCACACAGGAAGTACTCTGCCTTTTCCTGGTAGCCTTGCAAAACAGACTCACTTTGCTTTCCTCTACCTTGCATAAGAAACTGCAGATAACCCAAATAACCAAGCAAAAAATACTGTCATCGCCGAGTAATCATAAACAGAACATAGATAGAAGCAAATTTTATCATTGCCCACCTTGGATGCCAAAATTTGAACTCCCGCATACTTGACATCCCAACTGAATTCTGTCATCGCCCACCCAGTTCCACCCAGGGGACCAGCATTGTTAATTAGGTACTCCATGTAAGATAGATCCCCAGTGGCTTCATGAAGCCATGCGGCTGCCCAAAGAAGCTCATCCTGGAAAAGTTGCATGTAGCTGTTTAATCAACTATAAGAGATAAAAGCTTACCAGAATCCGCTGTTTGCAACAAACCTTAATTGACAAAACAGGGCATTGCTAAAATTTAAAGTTATAACCTTAATTGTAAAAACAGGGCATTGCTAAAATTTAAAGTTAAGCCTTAAAAAAAGAGAAGAAAACAAATTCCAAACATAGTTTAAAACAAATAATCCACGCCAAAATGGTCTACAGAGTGAATCGGACTTACAGCATATCCACTCATAGAACCGTAGTACTTTCGTGCAACGGTGATGCTGCTATCATATTTGCCTCTGTATGTATCAGCAAATGTAAAGAGCTGCAAGGGGCGATTACAAGATGTTAGCAACCAAGTCGGAAAACCCTCAAAAGAAGTTTTCTAGTCTAGTGCGAACACAATGCGACTAAATATAATAACTAGCTTTTTAGAAAATGGCTTCATCATCGTTAACCTGTCTTGCATGACTGAGAAGCTCATTAGAGTATGCAGGATTTGATTTCCTGAAAACTATTGAAGAAGCGGCCATTGCAGCAGCTGTTTCTCCTGCAAGATCTGAACCCGGATTGTTTGCATCAATTTTGTATGCTTGGCGAGGAGTGGTCATGTCCTCTGGCCTTTGCCAGCAGTAATGGTCTGAGCCGCCATCGCCCACCTGAGAAATATAACCAAAAACAAAATGAGCATAGATGCAACGGATCACGACAGAATTTGAAGACAAACACAAAATTAATTTTACCGACCTCTCCGTACAATACATTAGGCTCTGGGTGAGCTTTGATAAGATAATCGCTTCCCCATTTGATAGCTTCCAATGCATGACCCAACTCCCCACTGCGCGCCATTTGCTTGCCATATTCTATAACACTCCATGATAGCATTGTAACTGTAAATGCCATTGGCAGGCCAAATTTGACATTATCTCCAGCATCGTAATAGCCTCCCACAAGGTCAACCTACAAAATTTAAAGGGAAAAAGAGTAAACAACCGACCTCCAGGTAGCATATTTGACTACAAAGCGAATAAATTGTGAGAAAAAAAACAATCCTACACCAAGCTCCATGGCCCAGTACAGAGCTTAGATCAGAGTAAGATACTATAGTATTGGTTACATGCTATTTTTAAGGAAATGAGGACTTTGCCAATCATAGTTTAAAAAAGGGGTAGTCATACCCCATTCGCCTTCCCATCCTGGAGACCAGAATGAGAACGCCAGTTGACTCTCTGATTGGCAGGAAGAAGCCCAGATCTCTGTGCCTCATAAAAGAGGATACTTTTGCTCAGGGCAGCACCATAGTCATGGCCTGCTACGGCGGCTCCAATGCACAGTGCCAACACCAAAATGCAAACACTTGAAGCCATTGAAAATACACAATTCTATAGAGTAGTAGAACCCACTTCAAAACTGAACTTCTATGACAAAAACACAACTGATAGATTTCCCAGATAGAACCTGCAATGAGAAAAGACAATAGAGACTGAGGATGGTAGTGAAATTAGCTTAGATGGGTATACAGCTTAGACAATATATTCAATGCAGAAACAACTCCACGAAATGAAGTAAATATGCCCCTGTTCTACAAGTGTAACATCAAAAAAAGATACTTTATAGGCTGCTACTAGACATGCCGAAAATACAGATCTAAACTAAAGAAGTTGCAAGTGATAGCTCCAGTTAGAGCGAGGGCAAGGCATACATTCTCCACAGCTAAAACACAGATCTAAAAAAATGTAAACCACCACACCAATCCACAATGCAGCTTCTCAATAGTACAGCACAGCAAACGCACCACATAAAAGCATTCACTAAATGCAGCATACAGAGTACACGCTAATCAGTCCAGCGGTAGAGAATTAGGACATTGGTTTTAAATAGCTCTAATTACACACTAGAAATCCCAAAGCCACAATGCCCATCAATAATAAGCCCTTTAACTAATCTGAGCACATGCCTTTATGCAAGAATAACACAAGAAGACAGACTGCCAACGCTCTGCATCACAGAATGAAATGAAGGATGAGATAGCAGCAGCAGCTCAGGAGTGAAGAAAGTGGGAGGGAATGAAGGCAATATATGCACAACTTGGGGTGTGGATGTGGAGCTCCCCACCATTTCTTGAAAAACAGCAAAACATTTTTTTATTAATAAACACATTCATTAACTGTTTGACAAAACAATCCGGACCTTTCCTTCCTTCCACTCTTCCATCCGACATGTCACCGTGTAATCTCAGTCGGTGCACATTAATTAACCACCATTATCAAAATTCTCAATTAAAATCTTTTTTCCGATTCCTATAAATTAAACCCACATCCCTATACTACTTACCTACTTCGTTTTCATTCAATGTGTTCCAAGTTTAGCTCGTTGGAAGTATCAGCTGTTGCCGTGGTCATTGGATGAAGACAAATGGTAAGATCTCAGACCGTTGGCTACTGACAGAAGAAAACAAAAGCACACTTCCCCTTCCCCATATTACGCCTACCCATTCATTCATAAGATTACTATATGCTTTTTCCTTCAACAAACTTTTATTTTTCACACTGCAAAAAATCAGGGGCAATATTTTCTGCCATTTTTCCCTCTTCTTCCCTCCAATCCCTAATGAAGCAGTCAAAGTGAGGAACTAGACAAAGATCTTTTCATTGGGAAGAACGCCCACATCATCATATCGGCTAGCCACATGTGAGCACAGTGTCAACCAGAAAATTTAGTTATAGCGCATACCCCATGCAATGACAAAATGCATGTACATGAATGTATATATGTTCTATGACTGTGTGTATACGTTGTGCATTGTATTCTTTTTGGGGTCAGGAAAATCCGTGCAGTGTGAACGTTAGGGCGGTTGGAGTTTTGATATCTGTTCATTGACCGTTAATTAAAAGCTGGCAGTAACTGCCCTTTCATATGCTATTCTCTGTATCTGTGCCGAAAGTAGGAAAGGGAAAGTCAATAACAATGAGAATCTGCTAAGAAGAATATGAGGCTTTTTTGGCTCTGCATTTTGGAGGATACTAAGTTGTAGAAATGGGCTTATTATGCCTTGGAAACTTAAGAAAAGAGCTGTAAAAGACTATCTCACACCTAATTACATTGAGAACATGAATTCAATGGAGAAGTTGGTTCATTTATTCAACTTTCCAAGGAATTGCCCATGTGAATGTGGTTTAAGACAGCTTTGCTCATTGCTCATTCATGTTACAACTCATCTTGGGTGTTTAGTCTTTATATGACACCTTAGTACAAATTCTTAGATATGATTATGATTTCATGATTCATCAAAATGGTAAGATTCACGAGTTATTTGAGGAGGTCATATTTTACAAAACGACAAGTTTTTGATCAAGATTCATAAAAGAAGAGCCGACATTGAAAAAAATTTGAAAATGTGTTAATAGACCACGTGGTCTCCACGTTAGTAAAATTCCTACTTTCCAATCAAGATTCATAAAAGAAGAGCCGACATTGAAAGAAAATTGAGAATGTATTGAGAATGTATTAATAGATCACGTGGTCTCCACGTTAGTAAAATTCATTCATTCACCATAGAATGAGATAAATCTCCAAGATTTTAAGATTCACTAATTATAATAGTTATCAGAAAACACAACCACTTATACTAGGTGTAAATAGAAAAGATGGATGTAAAATAATATTAAAGTTTTGTTATATTTTACATTTATAAATCTATATTCTTTATTCTTAATAAAATTATAATTTGATATATTATAAAATATATATATTTTATTTGTCACAGTCATACTTATTTTTGTCCTTTTTATATTCTTCTTAATTTAATTCAGTTATTTATAGACATAATCTTTAAATTTTTGTTTTGTAAGATAATGAATCTTTTATATTATTATAAAAAAGTGCAAATATTTTACTCCTATATACCTATCTTAGATAAATCTATGTAAAAGATGTGGAGAGACACCCTTCTTCTAGAAATATCTATTTTATAATAACAAACTAAAAAACTATAAATAATTAAAAAATAATAATAAAACTAAAAAATTATAAATAATAAAATTAAAAATAATTATTTTAATATGTTTTTAATATCCATATAAAATCAAGTATTATTATTTATAAATATAAAACTCAAAAAAAAAAAAAAAACTTATCATGCTCTTAATATTTTTTAGTAGCTAACCCCCATCCCCATAGCTGCTTATAGGTGTTTTCTCATGTAAAAAAAATATTATGGAAAAAGGATAAGAGTGGCTATTGTTTAGGAATTAAAAATAAGCTACGAAAAAAAGGAGGCTCCAAATAAGTCACATATTGTCAAAAATGTCACTTCGCTCCACAAATTTCTTTCCCTTTTTTTAATGTTTATTTATTTATTTATTCTTCCAATTTTTAAGTGCACAAATTATTATCATCATATCATATCAAACTTCATGATTCATCTAGATGACAAGATTCATGAGTTATTTGAGAAGGCCAGACTTCCACATTTCACAAAACGATAAGCGTTTTGATCAAGATTCATAAAAGATGAGCCGACATTGAAAGAAAATTGAAAATGTGTTAATAGACCACGTGGTCTCCACGTTAGTAAAATTCCCACTTTTTGATCAAGATTCATAAAAGAAGAGCCGACATTGAAAGAAAATTGAAAATGTGTTAATAAACCAGGTGGGAAACATGACCACTTGTACTAGGTGTAAATAGAAAAGATGGATGTAAAATAATATTAAAGTTTTGTTATATCTTACATATATAAATTTATATTATTTATTCTTGATAAAACATTATAATTTGATATATTGTAAAAATATATGTTTGTTATTTGTCACAATCACACTTATTTTTGTTCTTTTTATATTCTCCTCAATTTAATTCGGTTATTTATAGACAACATCGGACAAATTCATTGTTAGCAATTCATTGAAGAAAAATTCACCGCTAGCAATTTACCGCCATGGAAAATTCACCGCCACCAATTCACCAAGTTTTTCAAATATATATTAAAAAATATTGATGAATTGTTGGCGGTGAATTTTACTTGGCATTAATTAGTTATTAGCGGTAGTTGGTAGTTAGCGTAGTGGAGAGTATGATAAGTTTTTTTTAGTTTTATATTTTATATATAATAATACCCAATTTTATATAAAAATAGAAAATCATATAAAAAATATATATTTTTGTTTTAATTATTTATGTATTTATTGATTCATTAGAACCTCTTTCATATTTCTAACACTTTTCTTTGCATTGTAGTTTTGTAGTGTGAGCACCTTGATATAATGCCTATTTTGAATGTGGAGCACCACTAATCATAAGAAAATTTGACTAACTTACAACACCATGAAATATAAATAATGATTCATTGTCTCTTTTTATGTTGATAATTTCATGCATCGATATCTTTTGGTTCATAATACCTTCTACTAACAATTTCTCATAAATCCTAAGATTTTATTAATATTTGCATTCTTATGCTTCAATATGTAAAATTATTCCCATAAAAAATAAGAATCAACAATTTAGAAGTGTTAGTTATATTTGCAAATACCAACTATCATCAACCGAATTTGTTATGCACTATTTGTTTATATATATATGTTGCTACTATTTAAAAAATAGTAGAGAATACAATTTTTACTCTATTGGGTCCTGAAATTGCTACTCATGCTTTAAAGGGATCAATCCACTTCAAGGCCAAGGATATATCAGTTTTGAAGGTGGATGGACCAACTCATAAATAAAGAGTAAGTCATGACATGTCAATTTTAAGAAGTGGATAATCTCTCCTTCACTTTAGGTTTAGCTAGATACCAAAGGGTGATCCTAGAGGCAATCTTTAACAAGATAAATTCACAACTAAAATTAAACAAACTAAAACAACTATAGTAACATCTAATGTAAGCCTAGTCCCAAAAGTTACCACTAGACTAAGAACTAACCTACTATACATAAAACCTCTATTGAGTTGATAAAGGCATGTGAGACATGATTCTCTAAGGACAAAAACTTATAAAGATCATTGGAGATGTTTACCAAGGAATATAGTGAATCATTGAATACACGTGAACTAGTTCCTACTCCTATAGTAGTGTTTAAATATATTGCTCACTTTAAGTGCATGGATGGTCAAACACTTCTAAGATTGGTGTCTTATATTGGGTTATAGAGTTACAGTTACTAGAAGACATAACACAAAAATGATAAAAAAAAATATGATATCAACAATTAAACATGCTTAATAATCCCTCTCCAAGCTCTAGAAATTTAAACAATATATTAAAAAGATCATTACAAATAATGATTTAAAATGTTGTGATATTCATCTAATCTCTATTTCATTCATACTAGCAAATGTGGCAAGAGAAAACCTTTAGTCTAGAAGAACTTGCTACACTTTCTTAAAAAAAATCTAAAGATTTATAAATGGCCAAGGAGACATTCAATTAAAAATATCTACTACAAATTAACTACCTCTCTATGATTTATGAAAGGAGTTCCTCTAATGGAAATTAGATATAAAATATTTAGAACCCTAGAAATTATTTGACATTACAGACATGTGGAAATGAGGAAATGACTAACCCCTATTATGTTAAATGAACTAATATAGAGTGTTCAGTTTGGTCATTCCATGCAATAATTTGATTGATAATTGTATCTCATTAATGTTGCATGTGGAACAAGTTGAAATCTTATGTAATTCACCAAAATATGGGCTTGGGGATGGTGTAGGATTACCTACATCTAAAATTTCAACCACCACATTCATGCAACATGGTATTCTTCATGATCCACCATTTATTTTGGGCTTGGATTCACACCCTTGTGATAAATACTAGAATATTTTCTAGGTACAAAATACCAATTTAATAATTGTAGGAGCCAAGTTGGACATTAATGGCACTTCTAGGAACTATAGGAGAGTGGGTGAAGTGAATAGGAAGAAATGTGGGGATTCAAAGTGGATCAAGACGAGAGTATAGCACATGCAATGTTTTGAGTCAAGGTGAGAGTTTAGAATTAGGTGGGGAAATGGAAGTTCTAAAGCACAAGGAAACTCCACAAAAGGTGTGAAAAGAGTAATAGAAACAACATGGAGAAATTACAAAAAAAATGACGTGAGAATGGACATCAGGATGTGGTGTCCAAATGGAAAGAAGGATATTTGAAAGTCAATTTGAAGTTTTCATGAAAATAAACAAGCAACAAAAGGCTTTAAAGACCTTTATAGTAATTTAATGTGGAAGTGGATGGGGGAAAATGGACATTTTGGGGGAGCCCCAAATATCTAGATGTGTAGACACTGAAAAATGTCCTAATCGATGTCATACACTTAAATTAGGTTTATTAACATCATTTCCTCTTTATCAATCATCTTTTCGCTTAATTGACTTAATTAGCATAGCTAATTAATTGATTACATCATTTTTGTCCATTTCGCGTAATTAATTAAATTGGGTTAATTCATCTCTTTTTGCACTAATAATTCATCTAATTAAATTAAATAAATCAAAATATTTAATTTAATCTCCTAAGTCATCTTATTTAATTAAATAACCCTAAGTTATTTAATTAAATATCATTTCATCACCCCTCCCCTATTTATTAAATCATCCAATTTAATAAATATCTTTTAAGTCTTCTAAATTCCCTAATTGCATAAATTAAACCTTGTTTAATTAGAAATTAAACTAATTTTCTTCTAATCAAAGAGAATATTCCCATGGAATATTCTTTATCCTTTTTTGCATACTTAAAACTTTGTAAAATACCTTTTTTTTCTCACCCTAAAGGAATATTCCCTCTCCTCCAATCAACTCACTTGGCTTCTTCAACAAGCTAAACCCTTTAACCTCTTTGGAAAGTTACCTTTGACCTGTGTGAGCAAGTCAAAAGTGTGTTTGTTTGAGGCAAGTGTGAGCCTTTGATTAACTTTCATCTTGCATTCTCATTCATTGATGAGAATCCATGATCCATGCATCTTATCCCCTTCATCTTGAACCGTTGATTAAGCTTTTTGATCTCAACCATTCATTCCTCATCTGCTCTCCTATAAATAGATCACTATTTGGAGACAAATGGATCCATCTTTAATTGCAAACTTATGTTGTTGAATTTACTCACATACACACTCATCTTTTTACTCACTATTTAGCTTATTTTAGTTCATTTTAGTTGCATAATAGCTTAGAGCATCCATTAATGGCTTCCATGCATCCATCTTAGTTTGTAAATAAATTAGGGTTTTCATTTTTTAGCATAATTTTAGCTTAGATTAGCTTAGAAATTGCATAATTAGATCATTCACAACATAAAATCATGGTAACTTAGCTTGCATCATGTTCATTTCAGCATAATTTAGGTTTTCACACATCAAACACCATGGTTTCATCAATTCTCTTTTATAGAATCGACTGAAACAAGCTCACTAATCACAAGATTGGGAAAGGGTTGTCGTTCCACATCAACACGACACCAATTCCATAACAAGATAAATTTTGAATGGATTAGAATAGATGTTTTGAGAGCTTTCATAATTTTAATATGTTAGGTTTTGATGAAATGTTTAGTTTTTTATTTTATTTTATTTTATCGATCTTGTTGAGATTCAAGTATTGGTGGCTCCGTTATGCTTTGATTATTCACAGATCAAGCGTAATTCGACCCATATAGGTATCCTCACATATACAAGATGCATAAAGGAATATCACAAAAATGGATGTAAGGATATCTATCAAATGTGTACAAGGGATCAAGAGGATGGAAAAATATCCATATTCCTATTAGGATCCCACAAAGAGGAAATGAAGGAAATAAAAAAGGGAAGGGGTCCAATAAAACTTTGTGGGAAATCTATAAGGGTAAGGAGGAGAGTATTGGAGGTGGAAAAATGTTTGATTCCACATCAACTTCTTGAAAAAGGGATGGAAAGATGGGAAGTGGAAGAAGTAGAGGAAGTGATAGTCCTTGCAAAAAATTTAGGTAGAACTACATAGTGGATCCAAATATTAAAATGCCTAGACATCCACTTAAATTCTACAGCATAGCAAAAAACAAAAAAAAAACCAAAAACAACCCAAATTTAGAACTTTCTTAGATCTTGGCAACTTCTAACGTATGATAAGAACATGGGGGATGACCAAGAATAACACTTAGGAAAATTTGACAAAAGGGGGCCCACTTGAAGATCTCTTAAATTGGTTATCTACGATGGACAAAATGAGGCCTAAATGAATAAAGGAGTTGGGACTCAAGTAAATTTTGGAAATACTAGATTAAGTCCCAACATTGGCTTTTGTTGGGATGTGTCTCTTGTAGGCACAATAAGAATTCATAACTCTAGGAGTAGACCACAAAATAGGACATAAAGAGGGGACCAAGAACAAAATACTTCATCTTGACCAAAAAGTGACAATATTGCATAAATATACAACACACACAACATAAGATATAATACATAGTAGGACATCATTACTTACATGAAGTAATTCTTAATTTATTAACCATGAATTGGAAGCTCCATTAATTCTCATGATAAATCCTTGAGATGGTAGCATTGTGACCATACTCCTTTTGCCTAAGCCATAAAGGATCATGTTGAAGTGAACAACCAAGATCTTCAATCTACAACACCAAATAACCTCCATGTACAAAAGAGAGAAGTAACAATAGAAGATGTTATTCCACCAAACAAGAATTACAATATGATTAAGATTCACAATGTGTGAAAACAATATAAATATACATAAGATACCTTGTTTATAAAGGCAACGTGAGAGATGGGATTAGACAAAATCATGAAAAGTGTCTTAATCCTATCACATGAGACAACTAACTCATAAATAACTAGTATAAGATAAGATCTAGATATGAGAACTAATACTTCTAGAAAGAATCTTAGGACCTAAGTAAACTTAACATGTGAATAAGTCCCCTTCTATAAATTAGCTAAGTACAAGACTTTATTCACACCAACACCCCTCTCTTAAGTGCAACTTAGGGAGGAACAAACCACTGCAAGATGCAAATCTTGATGTAAAAATGCTTGATGAGGTACCCATGTACAAAATAATCTCTCACAAATAGAGAAAAGGAGAAACCCCCTATGAAAGAAAAATTCCTCTCCAAAAGAGAGAAAACTTGCAAAGAAAAAAGGACTCAATAATGCCCCTTAGGACAACTTCATTCACCCCAAGCATTGATCACAACTGAAGGTAATAAGGTGATGCCAAAGGTTTGGCGAAAATTTCTGCAACCTATTGTTCTATAGGCAAGTACTCCAAGTTGAGAACACCATCTTGGATGAGTTGCCTAATGAAGTGCATTTGGATCTCAATATGCTTAGTATGTTGATGTTGCACTAGGTTGCATGAGGTATGAATGACACTTTGATTTTCACACCAAAGATTAGTAGGGTGGTCAGTCATCAATTGATGAAGCCACAAAACTTCCTGACTAGCCAAAACTACACCTCAATACTCAACCTCTATCAATGATAATGCAATAGCAGTTTGCTTCTTGCATGACCATGTAATCAAACCAAAACCAAGGTATTAGACAAAGCCAAAAGTAGACTTCTGAACATTGACATCATCGACCCAATATGAGTTAGTTAAGCCTATAATTTGAGAAGATCCTGATATGTAATGAATGCAAAAATGTGTAGTGCCTTGAATTTACCTCAAGGTATATTTGGTTTCCTTCTAATAACTCTCATGAGGCTCTTGATACAAGTGAGAGATAAGGCCAACTACAAAGAAAATATTTTAGGATGACTATGTGTCAAGTACAAAAATCTACCTTGACCAACTATCGATACAAGGTAGGATCAATTGGAGTACTACAACTGATATATAGTACAACACCTAACTAAAAGGGTGTGGGTGTAGGCTTGCAATCAGCCATACCAAATCTTTGAAGCAAATCTAGAGCATACTTCTATTGAAAAATGAAGATCCCCTCATAAGTTTAATGGAAAGATGAGAACGAGGTGCACAAAAACCATGTTGGAGTTTTAAAATATTTGTGATATCAGGGAGGAGTGAAGGACAAAAAGTGACGGGTTTGTGGTGGAATTTCACATATTTGTTCTTAATCTTGCATGTAGATGATTTTTATAGCAGATGGAGATTATGTGGAGGCTTAAATGTATGTATTTTCATGATTTTTGTTGGTAATGAATAAATTTACAACATATTTAAAATATTCATTCATGGATTTAAGTTAATGAAGAGTTTGGGTTTCTTGCCTGTAGCTCTCAAGTAGCTTTGAAGATGACTTGCATAAATATTGTTGTTGTCTACAAGAGTTTTTAAATGTTATTTCAATGGATTTATCTATGGTTTTAATTAAATGAATGTGCAAAAATTTAGAGTTTGAGAATTTGGATTGAATAGGCTGCAAGATTGGGTGGCCTGATAAGGTTCCTTGGTCTTGACTGCATCACAATAGACTTAGCGGTCCCCCACACATCTTCCTAACTAGAAGTGGCCCTACCCTTAGATGAAGAGTTTGGAATGGAAACCTCAAGTAATTCCATCCGAGTCTCTAGTGTTGTGTCCTACATAACATGTACAACCATACAACTATGGATACCCTCCAACTATGCATGACACTATTGACAAGTTATGCAAAGTTTGAGCACAGTGAACCAACAAAGTGTAAGCAACAACTTTTACACCTACTTTGGCTAAATTTTTGATATATATAATCAATCCACTTTCTAAGAAGCAATGTCATAAGTTTGCCCACCTCAAACTCAACTTGGAAACCCTACTAACCCGTGATGAACTCTTCTCTTGGTTTTCCCCTAAGGTTAACTATCAAAAACAATATCTCTTTCAAAAGTAATAACACGCTAATATCTAATTAATTGACCAAATAGGTTTGACTCAAATCTCTTGAATACCCTATTACATAATTGTAACAATCTAACATTACTAACAATATGTTGATATTTGTAATAATCTAGCATTAAACTTGAATTGAAGATTACTTCATTTTAAAGTTTCAGATTCCATCATTTATTCTTATGGATCTGTTCCTTAAGAACTCCATATAGAATACATTTAATCTTGATGTGGACATTATTAGTCAATTGTCTTCTTCATAATTAATATAGTTCAAACTCTTCATTATCATACCTAGTATGGCTCTGTACTTCTAGGGTTCCATAACCAATATGGTTGTCGTGCCTCGTCGTGCGAACCCCAAAGGACAACTAACGCAACAATTATTGAACAATTTTTTTTTTTAAATATAACTAAACATACATGAGATACACATTAAGCTATGACATGAAATTTATTTAAACAAATTCACTATCACCTACGTCCCTTGGGGTACATGAGGAGACATTATGAAACTTAATTCCATGAAAGCCAAAAGAATAAACCATGATCAAAGTGTACGGTAACAATAGAACACATACATTTAAATTCGTCAATAAGAAACCCTACACTTAAGTAAACACAACATATAAAAGATCGACATTAACAACATAAAAACTCAATGGGGCATATAACATCTGCCATGGATCAAAATTCACACAAAGTTTACCAAAGATAAACTAATATGTATTACATCCATTTGCAATACATTACATTGTCCAAGTACTACAATGATACAGAAGTGTTCCCCAATGTGAACATGAACCATATAACAAGATAGAACGATACAACTGAATAGATAAGTACAAAGTAACATGACTGGCTCCAAGTCAGGTACAATTTGGAGTCTCTACAAGTGGCACAAAACTGCACCTCTCGATCCTCAACTGGGGACCCAATGGGGTGCTTAACACGTTCCACCCGACCACGTGGGTCCGAAGACCCACCCCCCGTGCTAAGGAGTTGACAAGGAAGAATCCTCAGCCAAGATCATCCAAACATAGAACCACAAGACTCAACATCATACAAGAGTAACAAGAAACACAAGGATAATCACAACATTAATAAACCACGACCAGAAACATGACATCAAAACATGAAATCAATAAATCACTTCATAACAACGATAAACCACTTCCAAAAAAAACATAGCAACAATAAATCATATGCCATAACATCAATAAATCGCTTTTGAAACATACAACAATAAATCACTTGCAAAAGATATCAACACTAAATCACTTCCGAAGGATGTCAACACTAAATCACTTCCAAAGGATATCAACACTAAATCACTTCCAAAGGGCTTGCAAAGATAAAAAATCATAAGGGGTACTAGGGGAGAGTGTCATCGCATAGTCCTATATGGGTTATCCTGGCCCTTCCTCCAAGCATCGACTGCTCCTGACTGCTTGAGGCGTCGGCCCCCATCTATGGTTATCTTGGCTCTTCCTCCTACCTAAGGTGTCGGCCCCATAGGGTGACTCATGTAGAGTCATTAACCTCTCATGAGGATGAGGTAACGACCTTGCCAACCATGGCCTTCTCAGCTCACCCTTAGTCTGTGAAAGCTCTAATAGGTGGACGAGGCATCTATTCTTATCTTGTTAATATTATTACTACCCAACGCCCCCTAAATTCTTTAATTAAGTTATCACTTTTTACTCTAACTCTTGCGCGACTTATCTTGGCTCTTCCTCTTACTTGAGGCGGTGGCCCCCATGAAGAGCCACTCACCCTAGAGACCCAAAACTCAAAACCAAAGCATCAAGGGGTTGTACCAATACTACAAAAGCACTGAATCTCAAACTAAAACACACACGAGGCATATACCATCTCGCCAATTGCCACATACATAATTGCTCATAAAATCAAGTACAACCCAAGCATAAACTCAAATCACAATTACAATCAAATTTCGGCATAAATCAAATCCATGAAGAATCAAGCTAGATTACCCTTGCCTTTGGAAGCCCAAGAAAAAGAACAACTACCCACAAACTAGGGTAAAACAAAGCAACATGAGTTTTCCAAATAAATTCCAACACAAGGATAAATTCCCCTCAAAACGAGATTAACTCAAGAAAAGTCACATCGAAAGGATCCATCAAAATCATCCATTAATCCGACCTAAACCCAATGGAATAAAATCACTTCAGAAACCAAACAATCTCAAAAGAGGACACAACAAAATGGAAATATCAAATTAACCCTTAAACATACGTATACACTTAATGCACAATCACTAAAGACCAATAAACATTCAAATACAATTTATCCATTCGTTCAATATAAAGTAATTTAAAACAACTAAAGAAGTTATCTGAACATATTTCCTAAATATTCCCATAATTACTTTAAATCATTTTTTAAACTTTACTAAGGACCAAGAGCAATAAATTTCAAAATATATTTAAATCATCAATACATCCTCCTAAAAATAAGTAATTAGGAAGCATTTCAATAATCAAATACATTCTATATATCTATCAAAATAAAATCATATAATTGAAAAGACTCTAAAGTTATCCAAATATATATTTATGTGTAACAAATCATCCTTTAATTACACATTCAAGTATCTATTTCAAGGTACTTTGAAACACAATCAGTTTACATTTTATTTATGCGCTCATGATGCAGGTATATAAAATAATTAAAGAAACATATTTAAATCAATCCATTCTCATTATATTTTTATGTCATTATAAAATCTTATAATCTAATTAACGAGCTTTTAAGAACACATTTTATTTTACTCTTATTTATACTCTCGCTACACATATATGTCTATACCTATATCTATTTATATATACATATTTATATACACATATCATTATAGATATTTATGTATAAATACGTATATATACAATTGTATATATTTAAGACATACTTAAATCTTAATATTAAAACTACAGCCTAATAGGATATATTACCGATATTCCAATTTACTAATTATCTGATAAATTTCCAACAAAACCAAAGTTTACATATATATTCTTGTACATAGATAAATGTATACAAGGTTAATACCCAACTAGTACTAACTGTCCAAATCCAATTCGTTTATGGCATAACTTTTTATTTCTCCATATTAGAAATATGAACATATATATTTTTACTTTTATATATACATTATACTGCTAATAAGATAGAACTATATTGTAATTAACCCCCCCATGAATTCCAATACAAATAGTCACATAATACTTTTAAGTCAAATTGATATGCCTTAAACGGCTATATGAATTACCCGTTCACTACTCGTTTCCAACTGTGCATGAGTACATTTTTATCTTTTTTTTATCTTTTTACTTTCTTGTCCAGCTTTTCTTGCCATTTACTATTTAGTTTGAGATCATATATTTTTCATTTATTTAAAATTTAGAAGGCTTTCCATTTTGCACTCGACTTTTAAACCCATCCAAATCTTATCTCTTCGCTTTATTAAAATAACTATTTCTTCATCTTTTTCTATTTCCGTCTAAAGTAACTTAAGTTCTAAAATTTATCTTAAAATTTATTTAGAATTATATTAAAATAATTATCCATCCTTTCCCAACTTTTACAATTCGAAGGCTTATCTCTTTTATTAATTTAATCTTAAATTACTTTTTTCCTTATTATCAATTAAAATCTAATTTATCTTTATTTAGTAACAAGCTATTTACTTTCCATTTTTCAATTGCCTTTCTTGCTTTTATCATCATTCAAACTTAAGTTCAAATTTTAATATTTTATCCACTTTAATATTTTCTCACTTTAAAATTCATTAATTAAATTCAATCATTAAACAACAATTATCTTTCCTCATGTAATTCATTTACTTATAATTATACCACTTTCATCTTTAAATAATTAACTTCCAATGATAATATAATTAACATTTGTTATTAAGTCTAATTCTTTATTTAATTCCAAATAAATCAAGTGACCTTATAATTAAATTAATTTGATTAATCAAATCTAAGCATAATATTAGTGTTATCTCTTAACCTCAAAATCAAATTAAATAATAAAATCACAAAATCATAATGACATTACCAATCAACCAATAACACTTTTAACAGATGAAAACAACATGACCAACCAACAACAACTTACTTGAACGCCAACGACGACCGAAACAGAGGGGCACTACAATGGTTATTCATGACATTGAATATCATTTATTTTGATTCAATATAATTCTTATATTCATAGTAATTCCCAATATTAAGTCAACATATTAAGTTATTTAATTTTTGACAACTCAACTAAGAACCATTCGACTAATCTCCAGATTCCTCATGGTTCCTTCCAAGTTTATCCTTTTCATAATTTATGTAAGGTACCTACGTTTATATGTACATAGACATTCATATATCTTTTCCCTCAATATGACACATATATTCACATGTTTAAATGTATGATAAGTTTATATCCAATCTGGAGAACATTTTCTACTCGAGAGGAGTCTGTGCTTCTGCACCTTAAAATCCCCTCGCATTATGGCTTTGGTTTTTTCAAGAATGTAAAGTCCTCTCTTTAAGATTAAATTATCGTGAATAGGTAATAATATAGACTCTTGGTCAAAGTATAAGATAATATCATTCAAAATAAAATGAGGACGCATTTACTTCCAACATGTTCAAACCCTCTTGTTGAAAAACAATATAAACTCATTTGAACATATAAATATAATACTATATTATTGGGATAATATCTTATTACCCTATTAGCTTCTCTTGCTATGTTATTTTATCAAGTTGGTTTTTTGGGTTAAAAACAACTTTAGAGAGAATTAACCTTCCAATGGGACTTGCTTTCTCTCAAACATATTCATAAATAATGCTTCAATCATGTCTTGCATTATAATCTAGTAATGTTATTAAAGGTAACTTCTTATTATGCTCATATGATTCCCTAATCCAGCTTATCTCTTTGTATTTCTAAATCAGCTCCATGTGTAAATAGTCTAGCTATTTGTACATGCACCCACATACTTTCTAATAGCAATAAATTGCACACAATGAGTGTTGAAGATTAGTGTTGTCATTGATGTCATTAGGGAGATTGCTGGAGATTATTGCACTATGTTGCATTTAGTGTTGTCGTTGATGTCAACCTTTGGTATGGTTGTGATAAGAAGGCATTGCAGATGGGGAGATTGTAAAAGGTACTTGTGGTGTTGATCAGGTGTTGTTGATGTAGCTAGTTCAGGTGTTGCTGATGCAGCTGGTTCACTTAGTTTTCAAGTGCTTTTGAGAAAAAATGAATAGAGTGTATAAGGTGGCAGAGTTGCATTATGCATTGTTCTCCACATTTATTCATGGTTGAAGATGTGATTGTACAGTTTTGATGAGATGACAAGAGATGTTCAAAGGTATTATATCTAGAGTTTTAGGTTTTAGATTGTGCAACAGTGGAAGATGTGTCTGACAATGTGTTGCCTGTGAAGAAGGTTGTCTAGGAGAAATGGAATTGTTTTGCATTTCTTCGCATTATGGTTTCTTGTCTTGCAGATTTGGGAACGTACTAATATTGTCTATATCCATCTTTCCCTAGAATTTTTGGTGTTCAGTTGATTTGCAAGGTTGGTTAGTGAGTTGTATGTCTATGGTAGTGTGGCTAGTTGCACAAGATAACAATATTCTTAGTTTCAGGTGGTTGTAGTAGTGTTGCTGAATATTTTGCTGGTGTTGTAATATTCTAGGATGTTGTGTAGTTTTGCTATGTGGTCTATAGCATGTTTTCAGACCTAGTGAAGAGTGAATTGATTGTTTGGTAGCATTAATGCAGGTTTGGCCAACTTGGAGTGTTAGCATTACTTGTGAATGTGCTTCATGGTTTATGGAAGCATGGTGTAGCATGTTGCTATAGATTTGGGTCTTGGTTAACCCTTGGTTTGGTATGACTTCACTTCTTTCCCCCATGTAAGTTTTTGGTGCTGACCTATTTGCTAGTTGCATGTTTGAGGTACATAAGTTTCATTGAGGCTGACCTAGACAAGGTTGTTTGAGGTCGTGGAGGATATATAAGCAAGGTTAATTGTTGGAGATGAGTGTGGTGTGAAGGATGATGCAAATGCGATCAAATGATCTGAGTGCGAGCTTAAACACCTAAGGCTACTAGAAGCAGTGAGCAAAAGGTGTCTACATTTTAAGTGTACCTAAAGTTGCTAGAGGTAGCAAGCCAAAGGTTGTGGATGGTGTAGAGTTATTGTGGTGGATCTTCCTATTGCTCTAAGGTAGTGAACCTCCTTGTAATAGTCTTCTTCTATTCTCTTCTATTTTAGATAGTGAGTCCTTTGGGTAGTGATCCATTCTTTTCTTCTGGGCATCCCTTTCGGCAATGAGCCTTTTGTAATCAGTGTTGTTATTCAAATATATGTGAGTTAATCCTCACTATGGTTTTTCCCTGATTAGGGTTTTCCATGTAAATCTAGTGTTCTATTATGTATGGTTGTTGATGTGTTGATGTTTCACTTGTTTACATTCATGCTAATGCTTAGTAAGGGTTTGAATGTTATAATGTACAACTGATTCACCCCCCTCTTAGTTGTCATGTGTGTCTAACAATGAGAGCATATGAAAATTTAGTCAATATTAAAGATTAGGTTCAAAATTAAAATGAGAAGGAGAAAGAGATATTTTAACCATGCCTGGATTATGATAGCTCCAATCAAAGTCTTGCTACTTCTTGTTACACGCTCAATGGCTCAACCTTAAATTATTTCCTCCTCAATTCTCAGCTCTCCTCTCTACTATTTCTTTTTCTCTTACTTCTAGATGATAAGTATAACTACTCAACTCCACGTAACAACCTTTCCTCACACTTAGAGTAATTTGGAATACAAATTTCCAAAGAACTTGCTCTTAAAACTATAATCTCCTCACAAACTTCATGAATACTTTATGCTCACCTTACTAACTCTCAAATATACTACTTCTTAGAATAGCAAAGTGAATGCACAAAATGAACAACCAAATAGTGAGTTGTTGTTCTCCTTTTATACTGCAAATGGGAGAGAGGTTGATTCCTTAAAGAAAGCTATAATTGATGCCATGTCTCAAATTTTCTACCAGTCGTGGAGTCAACTAAGCTCTTTTGTTTGCCACCTTTTATATTTAGACTCAGTCCAAACTATTATTAAACCACATTGGGATTGCAAAATTGACACAAAGCAAATTCCAGTTATGAAGATTTAGAAAATGAAACAACTTCATGCTTCCTTTGCCACAGTTTGGTTGGGTACAACACCTCTAATGGATGGCAGTTTAAAACATAGCAAAAAAATCCCTTATTTTGGCATGTATGAGATCTAATCAAAAGCAACTTCTACCACTCATTTCACCACCTTAGTTGTGGGTTACATTATTCCTTTTTTACTCATTCAAACATCTTTATCTTGGCAGGGTAGTTTAACATTTACACAATGCATGATATGTCGTAAAACCTTCACAACTTTCAACAGCGATATAAAAATAGTTATAAACATTTCCTATGAATGGCATGGCTACCCCCAATTTCATTTTCACGTGGCAGCAATGACCATTCACTTTGAGAATAGGGTGGTGCCTAAAGTGATAACCTTTAACCTCACCCATGTGTGGTAATTTTGTCATTGAGTAACTTGCTACACTTGTTAACTTTAATAATATATTTATTCGTATATATATTATAATTTATATACTTTTAATTTTTATATAATATATATATATATTAATAAATATATATTTTTCATTCTAATAAATAATAATAATATATATCAATATATGTATGGCATATTTATTTACGTCTTATTTAATTTTTGACATGACTATTACATATATACGTACATATATATGCCCCCTTATATATATATATTCAAATACATATTTCATACAACGTATGACATTTACAAGAGTTTCATCACTTTAGTTCAATTTGATTAAACAGTCAAGGTGGATCAAAGACAACCAAAGCATAGCTTTCTCTATTGACCAAAAAGCTATTAACTTAGGTTTAGCATTTACTAACACAAACTCATCCTAACTTGACAAGGTTCCTCTAACCTATGCAAGTGAGTGTGTGTGTTTACTTAGATAGATATACCAATGGTTCCCATACCAACCTCCTCTCATGGGTGATACTCTCCCTCCCCCTCTAGAGGGTTCAAACCTTTCCTACATCCAACTTAGAGCAACATGTTTGTAGTTAACTCATAACATATAAATGACATTCATCATATAACATAAGCATCATTAAAGCATTTAAAAATTAATTTCGTCATAATGCATATTCATACATTGAACATCATCAAGACATAATCTTGCATTTAAAATCATATTTACTCATAACTTGGTAAAAGTAATTTGGTGGGTTAGTATTAAGGTGTAACATATTTCTTCTTGTTGTTGTATCCCTTCTCGATGTGGCCTTTTTTTTATCATAGTTCCAACATTTTATGTTGGATTTACTGGGAAATAGATCTCTCATGATACTTAGATCTTCTCTTGTCCTTTTCTTGTCTTTTTACTTCAATTATCTATGAACAACTAATAAAAATTATGAACTGTCTCATCTCCTCTAAGTAAAGATAATCCACTACCTCATCTAGCATAAAATATAAAGTAGTACTTCTTATATCCATCACTAGAATGTCCATGAGTTACAAATAAAATAACAAGATCATGAAATTATCATTTTCTTCCATCTTCATACCAACATATTTTAATTTCTTTATAATGTTGTTAAATGCATTTAGGAGCTTAATAAGTGACTCCCCATTACCCATCCTCAATATAAATAACATTTTTTTGTAGAAAATATTGCTCACCAGTGATTTAGCTTGGTACATTTTTCCCAAATTTTACCAAAGGTCTTTAGTATTGGATTCCCATACAACATTCAAGAACATTAAATCTACCAAAAGTCCAAATTAGGCTTTTGTATTTTTGATCTAACATGTCCCATCCTCATTCTTGATCCTATAATTTTATTTCCAAAGATTACTAACTATATATCTTTTTCTATAAATAGATCCCCCAACTTGATCTTCAATAGATTTACATTTGTTCCATTAAACCGTTCCATCTCCAACTATGATACAACTGTCATTTTAACTAAAAATAAATATATTTTCTATACAACTCCCACTCAAACCAAGATTAGTCAAAAAAACATTTTTCATACCACCTAGGAAACAAAGTCAATTAGCCTTTGATACCAAATGAAAGTAAATTGATAGTGGAAAAATTCCCTGTATTAGTCAATGAGGAGAGAAATGCATACATAATATAAACTAACAATTTTAAAATAAAATATACATACAAAAATATCTCACAATGATATTATTTATCTTGGAAAAAAACCCAACCTCCAAATCTTGAACTAATATATTTACAATATCAATCTAGTTACAATACATCAACAAACTCAATCCTTCACAAGAGAACAACAAATACAAATTTGGAGAAATTTTAATGGCATAACCACCTATAAAAATTACTTCATTTTAAATGTGCCTTTTAGGCACCAATATATAGAAGATACAAGTTAGGAACCCACAAATGGTCAACCATAACCATGGGAGGATACTAGCCCCCAAAATGGCACCTAAATCTCCATGAAGAATTTCAACACCAACTCCCATGATGACTCATCTCAACCTTACTCCTAATGATAAGTATGTGGAGAATACCATTTTCAAATTTTGAAACACAAAAAGTTAGTTTCTAGGCTATAGACTTTATTTTTGGGGAAAATAATTTTTTTAGATTGTTAAGCATTGCTTCCTAGGATGCCTATTGTGTAGATATTTTTTAGCACTATAATTTTAAGAAAGGGCCCCAATAGTGTCTTGGATAAAAATTAGTGGCCTTCAAAAAAAATTCCTCCTACATTGGAAATGTAAAAATGTCCAAGACATAGAAAATATTTGTAAGAGGAAGTTACAACACATCATAAGACATATTTGAGTGGATATAATGAAGGAAAAAGGGAACACCTGATTTGGTGAGTGGTGTTATGCCTTGCATAATCACCCCATTTTAAACTTGATTAAAATGGGCTCCCCCTTTCTGTTTTGTTTTCCTTTGGTTTTGTGTTTTGTGCCTTGGGAGTTTTTCTTTCTTCCTTGGGCCTTTTTCTTTGTTGCTCTAGTGGAAGCGGAACGCGGACCGAAACCGAACTTTGGAATTTGTTGCAAGTTCTAGTTCTGTTTCCGGTTCTGCCAGTTGTGTTTGTTTTTCCTTTTGTCCTTGCATTTGGTCGTGGGGTGTTTTCTTCCCTTCTTTTTCTTTCCCTTGTCTCTTTCTTCATCGTCTCTTTGTGTGTTGTCAGAGGTGGAATCAGGATGAAAACTGAACTTGTAACTTGGAAAATTTTCAGGGTCTGATTTCTGTTCCGCTTCTGCCCCCATTGGGGTTCGCTCGAGATTAGTTTTTGTTCTGATCCAGCTTGTGTTTGTTTGTTTGTTGCTTGTGTTTGGTCTCTTTGTTGCGGGGCCAGGTTCGGAGGGGATTTTGGATTTGGAGTTTTTGTAAAGTTCTGTTTCCTGATTTGGTTCTGACTCTACCCCCTGCCCTGCCCTGCTATGAGTCCTAGGGTTTCTTTGTTTTTTGAGGATGCAAAACTGGAATGTGGGTTGAACTTGGAGATGTTGGTCATTTTTGGGTTTAGTTTTCGTTCTGAGTCCGATTCCGGTTTCGATCGCTTGGTTGGTTGGTCGGGTTTTGGTTTTTGCATTCTTGCCTTCTTGCGGGGTAGGAGCCGGAACGGTGTGAGGAATTTGAAGTTAACAAATAATCTTGTGTTTTGTCCCCGTTCCGAGTCCGGTCCCGGTTCCGATTTCATTTTGGTTCCCATACTGCCGGTATTAAGGGTAAGTGTTGTTCCTAGTCCTGATTTGGTTCCGCCTCCACCAGAGTTGAGTTTTTGCTAAAGTGTGAGAAAGGGGGGGAAAGTATGAAAGGAAAATCAAATGCTATCGGCAGGAGTTACAGCGATATGCATCTAGAACGACTCCATTGGTGAGACATCTACCGTCGCCATGAGATCATTCCGACTGACCAAAGGTCATGCCGATCTCTGGTTTTTTGCCTAACTTCAGGATTATCCTGCTTGGTCAGATTTTCCCGAATTCCTTCAATCTCCCGGAAATGTACTGGTGTCCAGAGTTTTGCGCTCTTTGCAGAATTCCGGTCTGAGCGGATTTTTCTGGATTTTCTGCCAAAGCTTCGAGTGACTTGAGATTGTTGGCACATGAATGATTTAGGTGATGAATGCTTGATATTCCATGCTTTTTTTGATAGATTTCACAATGTTATATGTATTCCTTCTTCATTTTAATGATCTATTGGTAAACCTTATGCCTGCTTCGGGATTCTCTATTCTGGCCAGACTTTCCTGGTTTCTTTCAGTTTTCCAAAGTTCAGAGTTTTGAGTCATCCACGGAATTCTGATCTGGCAAGATTTTTCTGAATTCTCTGCTATGTGATGTGAAGCTTCAAAATTGGATGAATTGGATTATTCTAATGATGAATTCTTATGTTTCCATGCTTTAATTTGGTAAATTGCATAGTGATTATGTTGCTTGTGATCATTTTAATAAATCTATTGTTGACATTGGTGCCTCATCGGGAGAATCCGCCTAGTTCATAATTTTTTGAAATCCCTCCTAGAATGGTTTTCCCGGGTTTGCTCAAAATCTCAAACTTCCATTATTGATGCTTAATGGCTAATTTAATAGTTTTATCATGATTTTGAGCTAACACTTTGATGAAATGTTGTCAACATTTGGATTCTCATGTTGGTATTTGATGGATGCAGGCTGAGTCTAGCAAGGCAGCGGATGGAAAGGCTAAAGGACAAAAAGGGATCATCCATCTCTGAAGCAGAAAAGAGATGAAGTTGGAGGAAAAGATTAGGATTCCTGAGAGCAAGATAGCCTCAGTCTGGTCTGAGGTTTCAGACACCAATGCATGAGGAGATCTACATAATTGAGGACTGCCATCGAAGAATATGGAGGTTCAGAAAATCCGGACCATGGCGCATTCCCCGAAAGAGTGTAGCTTGGGAAAATCCTTCTACGTAGAAATTCCGCGAGGACTCTAAATCCCCAAGCATTATAAAGCCGCCATCTTGTGCATTCTACAGGTTTCTAAGATCCGTGAGCTGATGAAAGTGGCCCGAGGGAAGCAGTGTTAAGCTTGGCGATTCGAATCAAGGAATATATTATGGTAATGAACAATATTGTTGATGAACCAAGGCATCTTAATCTAGAACAATTCAGGAAGTGGTGGTGGATGTTTACTCTCCATTCAATGAAGGATCCAGTAGCTGGACACTAGCTGGATGATGCAACAACCTACAGTGCAGTCATTAATAAATATCAATCCAACAAGAGAGATTGGGATAATACAATGGGATAGATATGAAGGATGATATTAATGCTATTGAATGATGAACTAGGGTTTTGCCTATGCCACTTGCAGATGGCTTGCAGAGGACATCTTGGTGACGAAGGCCGAAATGGAGCAAGATATGGGTGACGTGGGGGAAGCAGTTAATGCAAAGCTGCATCAAAATTTGTGCTTCCTCATTGTTTCGCTTTGCCTCTTCTTCACCCGTTTTAATCCGAGTTATGAGGAAAATCCTAGGCCGATCTGGTCGGTGCCCTTGCATTTAATGCATGTTTGACTTTTTTTTGAACTCTTCTAGGGCTGATGTGTTTTGTAATTGACTTTTTTTTTGTAAACCCTAAACTGCGTCGACACATTTGACGCATTTGATATATATGGTGTTTTGCCTCTTTTGTAAGGATTTTTTTTGTTGTTGCTATCTTTAGGGTTAGAAATTTTTAGAGACTAGAGAGTAAGTTTTAGAGAAGAGTTAGAAAGATTAGAAAAGTTAGAAGAAAAGCAAGTTAGGGTTTTGAAGTAAGTTAGACGTTTTTGCAGTTCAATAGGAAGAGGAGGTGATGTATCTTCTTGATTTTCTTAGCATAGATGGAGATAATTTGAAGACATGGGTTTCTGTACATTGGTGATCTTGCTAGATTTGTACATTTTGCTTATCTGTTTCATTAACAGTAGGAGCAATGAGATTTAAACCTACTTTATATTATGCTCTAGGATGGTATTCATTTTGGGTTAATCTTTGATTTGAAAAGCTTGCAAGGAATGAAATTTTATCTTATATTTTTTTTAAATGATGATTTGCAATCTACTGTTAAAGTTTGCACTGTGAATGAATGAAAATTTGTATCAATTACAGGTTAATTTTATTCTATAGCTCTAGTTTAGGAATTCCTTGGAAGGCAACAAGTCTGATTAGTTGAATGAATCAACATTCTTTTCAATTTAAAAACCTTGATCTATCTTTTTCTATTTCTTTAAAATCACTGGTTAAAGTAGGTTTAGATAGATTTTTGATCTTGTAACAATCCAGAAGCTCAAAACCAGCAGGCCCCTTGAACATTATAGCCATATTGACCACTTCGTGAAACAACAACATTGTGAACCAACATCCAAGACCTTGGGAGGTGATTAGTTTGATTACTGATTGTCTCTTTTAGGAGAGGTGAGATATTTTTACTTTTATCTTACCTGCATGTTGTGTGTCAACTTGGAACATCAACAGGAAACTATTGCTAGAAGGAGGGAAAGAAGAGAAAATTGGATAACATTGGGTCTTTCCCACCAGAGAGGTCCCATAGAGTTCTTCGATCAACTGAAAACCCACCACCTTTGGTAAAACTGAAGGCCCCAACAAGACATAAGATTCACAGGGCAACCATTCTACCACCCTTGTCAGCTCCACTCACTCCACCAGGATTTTCACCAATACCTCGGTTGATACCCGTGAATCCACCACCAAATCCACCTCATTTGCCATTACAGCCGGTTCAGCCCATCCAACAGTTGGATCAACCTCCACCACCACCACCAATGGCATTTTTTGTGAATAATCCCTCTCCATTGGGGACTATTCCTGGAGGCTTTCATGATATTCCTAAGGATCCTGAGAGATTTTGTCCCAAATACATTCATGGTGAATCAAGGAGTGCTGAGGAGCACATACAAGCTTTTAAGGGCGCTTGTACTAGATCCTAGATAGCTCACCATGATGTGGTTTGTAGGTTGTTCCCTTATTCCTTAGGTGATATGGCGTACAACTAGTACCTAAATCTTCTACAAGGTTCTATTCTGAGCTAGAAAGATCTAGAGAATGCTTTCATCAATCAGTTCAGAGTTTATGTGGATCCAGCCATTTTGTTCCATCAATTTGCTACCATTAGGAAGGAGCCATGTGAATCACTACCCTTATTTAATACCAGGTTTCAACGAATGTATAGGAGATTGCAGGACCCCTATCTAGTTGCTGAGAATAGTGCCATTCAAGCATATTTTAGAGTTATAGACCCTTTGCTTGGATTGTTCCTACAAAGGAATTATCAACTGGTAGATATTGATTCTTTGTCTAAATTTTATCATCTAGCCATCAAGCTACAACAACAAAATAGCTCTCAACAAGGGAACTTGGGAGGAGGTTTTCCTTCTATGGGATATCAGATGCTTAATCCAACCCCTTTATTCAATACTGTCCCAGGGATGTATCCTTCCCATTATGGACCCATGTTTGAGTTATACACTCAATATCCTATTCCATTCTTTTCCAATGGAGCTCCTGAATTCTCTCAACAATCGCAGGCTCATCATAGTCCACATGGTCATCATAATCAAGCTGGAATACCAAATCCTATCGGCCAGCCACCTGTTGCTAAAAATGCTGAGAATGAAAGGACAATTCAACTCACAAATGAGGTGGAGACCCTAAAGAAAACTCTGTCTCAGGTCACAAATGACATGGCTCAGCTTATACTGAACCCCTCTCAGAACCAAGGTAATTACCTTAATCAGAATAATAATAATCAGGGTAATTATCAAAACAACAACAATCACAGCTAGAGGGATTACCAAGGCCAAAACTTCCCTAACCAAGACTATCAAAATCATAATAGAGGATATAACTAGAGGCCTAATAACAACAGACAATGGAACACAAGGCCAAATAATGGTGGAGTTTCTCACAATTATCAAGCTAATGAGGACATGCCACACACTGCAAATGTGGCTGACCTCAATTTTATGACTAACTGGTGCAGGCTGCATGATACTGCAACTCATTCTGAGGTAAACTGTCCTGAAATGGAGAAGGTTGTGAGGATGGCATAGGAAGATGCACAAACATTCCAAGGGAATTCAAATAAAGGAGGTGGCTCAGTGGATACAACAATGGCTTATGACCTCTTTGAAGAAGAACCTTCATTCCCAATGCATAATGAGAATGAACCAAAAGAAGATGTGTATGATGCCCAGGCCTTTTAGACAAAGGGAGGACAATTCCTAAGAAACCAGAATAAGGGTCCGTTCACTACATTAGCACCACCTAACCACATGGTACCTCCGAATCAGAGTGTTGATAACAACCCTCCTCCACCGAAGGGTCTACCTGACTTCCCTAGCAAAGGTAATTCATCTGGTGTTTTCAAATATAATGCAAGTTATAACACAAAATTTGATATTGTTTCTGAGATGCAGAAACATAAAACCTCTTTATCATAATTTGACATCCTAAAATGGTGCCCTTCCCAAAGAGATATAGTGCTGAAAGCTTTGGAAGAAGTTGATAAATTAAAAGGGAAAACCAAGGTGGCACCTGTTGTGGACATGAACACAGCTTTGTTCAGAAACAAGGTAGGGACTCCACCATTTCTTTTAAGTTTGAGAATCTATGGGAAGAATCTGCACAATTGTCTGCTAGATTCAGGGGCTTCTGGCAATGTTATTCCATTTTCTGTATGCAAGAAATTGGGATTGAATCTTATCCAAAAAACAAGGTCATCCAACTTGATAAAACAAAGGTTAATGTAGTTGGAGAATTGATAAATATACGTGTACAAGTAGGGTCTGACCCTAGTATTCAAACCAATATGGATATTCAGGTAGCAGACATTCCTGAGACTTACGGTATGCTTTTAAGCAGAGATCTAATGAAGAGTATAGGGGGATATATCTCCCTCGACTTTTCACATATGTGGCTACCATGGGGAGAAATGCCTACGCAGACTAGGATTGAGAGTGAACCTCACCTCAAACATATCATCATTGAGTATGAATGTCCCAACGAGGTAGCTTATTTTGAAACCGAGATAGGGGTTTATAAAAGAGAGGAAATTCTGACTTTTTCGGTTCTTGATTCTAGTGATTTGTCAATACAAGAATTCCCTGATCCCATGATTAGTGTAAACTAGTAGGTATTGATCAGGAAGCTGCAATAGGATCAACTAGTCTTAGGGGAAGATATCAATTTGTGGAGTCTTTTACTCCCAAATTGGTGCAAGGTTCACTACCAAAATCATTCAGAATTGACTTGCCAACCTTGCATCAGTGTTCTAAATCATGTTTGCCAAACTGAAGAAACTAGCCCAAGTCACCTTGAGACTGTTCCAGGTCACTTTTCATTTGAAGTTAAAAATGCAATAATGTTAACCAGGGATAATATACCTTCAGAGGAAGTCCCTCCTCAAATTGGATTTACCCTGGTCATAATACCGGACCAACATAGTTATGTTTGAACAACCCCAGGGTTTGTTTGATACCCCTGCACTCACAAGTATACCAAAACCCAAGGGGTTAATCAAAGATACAAATAACCGTTAGAATGATATCCTAGGATTACATGATATATCTGAGAGGGAATTGGATATTGCACCTGATCAACCTATTGAGCACCCATTCCCAATATTTGATGCAAAAGATCAAGTGGCCCCACCTATGGTCCATCTTATCCAAGCACCCTCAACAAGCTCAAAGAGATCAACCCCAGCTCATAATCAGCTGTGGACCCTCACATTTGATGGATCCAAATCTAAAACAGGGTGTGGTGCTGGAATTGATTTAACTAGCCCAAAAGGGAAAACATTTTTTGCTTCTTACAGGTTACAGTTTGGATATAGAAAAATATGAAGCGTTAGCTCGGGGACTGATGTTCGCACATCAAAAGAAAGTTACTGCCTTAATGGTTAAAGGAGATTCATAAGTGATTATCAAGCAAGTACACAACTAGTACACATGTCACAATAAAAAGCTAGCAACTTATAGAAATCGGGTGTGGAACCTAATTGAAGACTTTGATGCTTTTGGGATTAGTTTAATCCCTAGAGAGGAGAATCAAATAGTTGATTCATTAGTTGTTGCCGCAAGTACCCTGGAGCTCATGCAATACTCCAAGATCAAGAGATTCTCAATAGAATTGATATCCACCTCGGCTGTCCTTGATAGTGTTAGGAAATTTCAAGTCTTTGACGATGATCGACATATCCTTTCTTTTATAGCAAGCTCAGATGTTTTTGAAGGATAGATCATCGATGAGTCCGACAGGGATCAAAGAGACTGGAACCCCGAAGACTGTGATACAGAAGGTGTCCTCAATTTAAAAGGTAATAGCATTCCCAAGGGAATGGTGGCCTTAGAAAGAATTTTTGATTCAGATCCAAGGGCTTGAGAAAAGGTATCAACCGAAGATAAGGGAGGTGGATATGAAACTATTAACTTTGCTGATTCCGGCCCTGAAAGGAATGTTTACATAGGGAAAGCCTGCCTTGAAGCAATTAGAGAAGATATATTTAGGGTATTGAAGAAAGATATTGCTGCAATAGCTTGGGGGTATGAAGATCTAAAAAACATTTGATACTTCTATGATAACTCATACTATTCCTTTGAAGCCTGAAGCTAGACCATTTCGGCAGAAACAACGTCCTGTCAATGCCCTGATTGAACCATTGATCTTTAAGGAAGTTCAAAAATTGCTTTCTGCAAGAATAATCTTCCCTGTACGACATTCAACATGGGTGGCTAACTTGTTTCCAGTTCGTAAAAAGAATGGGGAGATCAAGTTGTGTGTAGATTTCAGGAATCTGAATAGAGCTTCGGAAAAAGACAACTACCCACTCCCTTCTCTGGACGAAGTCTTGCAAACTGTCAATGGGTCTCAAATGATGTTGTTCTTGGATGGTTATTCTGGGTACAATCAAGTGATCGTTAATTATGAAGACAGAATGAAGACAACCTTCACTACTAAGTGGGGAACATTTGCTTATAGGAGGATGCCATTTGGTTTGATAAACGTTGGAGCAACCTTTCAGCGTGCAATGGACATAGGGTTCAAAGATTTGATTGGTAAGTGCATCATCATTTATATGGATGACCTGACAATATTCTCTAAAGATAGACTAAACCATGTTGCAGACTTGGCTAAAGTTCTTGAAAGATGTATCCAATATGGTGTTTCTCTGAATCCTAAAAAGTGTGTGTTCGGGGTTTCTGAAGGGAAAATTTTGGGACACATAATCTCAGAAAGAGGATATCAATAGATCAAGAACGAGTTGAGTCTATTCTGAAGTTAACCATGCCAGGAAGTAAGAAGGAGATGAGATATTTCTTCGGAAAGATCAACTTTGTGAGGAAGTTTATCACAGGTTTTGCAAAAATTGTTAAACCTTTGAACAAAATGATGAAGAAAGATGCTAGAATAGAATGGAGTAATGAAGCAAAGGCTGCTTTTTCTTAGGTTAAGCAATCCATTTTAGAGGCGCCAATCCTCACTAGTCTTGACTACTTGAAGCCATTTTATATTTATTCTTTTGCTTCTGAACACTCATGTGCAGCTGTCCTGACACAACGAAGAGAGGAGGGGGATGAAAGGCCAATTGCCTTCATGAGCTCTCCATTTAAGAATGCTGAAGTCAAGTACCCACCTCTTGAGAAACAAGCTTTTGTGTTGGTTAGAGCTGTCAAGAAGTTCAGGCATTATATCCTTCGAATTCAGATCATTGTTGTGGTTCCTGATGCTACTGTGAAGTCTCTACTTATGCAGAGCGAGTTGGGAGAATGAAGGGGGAAATGGATGGCTATTTTGTAGGAGTTTGATTTGGAGATTCACCCTATGAAACTTGTCTGAGGTCAAGGCCTATCTAAAGCAATGGCGAATGCTGGTAAGAACATTATTTGTCAGCAGTACACAACACAGTCCTTTTCTAATGACCCTTTGTATGCTGATATGATTTATTTCATGCTCAATAATTTGTGCCTAGAGGGAATGAATACAACTCAAAGGAGAGTACTGAGAATGAAAAGGTCCCATTATATGCTCAAAGGAGGATTGTTATACATAAAGAATTTTGAGGGGGTTTATCTACAATGTCTCGATCACCAAGAAGCTAAGCATGCAATTGCTGAATTTCATGGGAAACATGGCACATGTCATGGTTCTGCAGATTCTTTAGCACATCAGATCCTCAGATCTAGTTATTATTGGCCATGTGTGTTTAAGGATGTCCACTGACATGTAAGGACATGTCATATATGTCAAAATTATGCATCAAGAGAGCGTCATCTAGCCATGCCATTGCAGCCTGTTTATGAGGTAAGGCCATTTTCCCAATGGGCACTTGATTTTATTGGGGTAATTAACCCAAATTCTTCTGCAGGACATAAATTCATTTTGACTGCCACAGATTACTACACGAGATGGACATAAGCCATACCTTGCAAGAATAGCACAACGGAGGTAGTAATCAAGTTCCTCTCTGAATGCATCACAACCAGGTTTGGAGTACCCTTTGCACTAGTATGTGATAATGGCCTTGCCTTTTCTTCTGCCGAGTTCATTTCATGGGCTTGTGATCATAAGATTGTTTTAAAGTATTCTTCAAATTATTATCTGCAAGGAAATGGAGTTGCAAAATCAACTAATAAGAATCTCCTAGGAGTAATAAAAAACTGTTAGAGAACAATCCTAGAGACTGGCATACCCAGTTAAGATTTGCTTTGTGGGCAGATAGGACTAGGATCAAAGTTGCTTTAAAGACTTCACCATTTAAGCTAGTGTATGTCCAAGAGCCTATGTTCCCTATTCACTTGTAAATACCTGTCCTTAAATTTATGCAGAAATTTTACTCTAGTGATGATAGGATTGAAGTAAGGTTAGCTGGCTTGCTGAAATTAGAAGAGCAGAGAGATGCTACTTTGCAGTAATTCTTTAGGCACTAGGTTGTTGTCAAATGATGGTTTGACAAAAGAGCCAAAGTCAAGGCTTTCAGGATATCAGACCTTGTGCTGCTATGGGATAAGGCTAACGAAAAGAAGGGCGATCACCAAAAGTTTGATAAGCTCTGGTTGGGTCCCTATCAAATTGTTGAAATCCTAGGAGAAAATGCTTTCCGACTGAGTAGTTTAACAGGAGAACTTGTTCCATTGTCTGTCAATGGACAGTTTCTCAAACATTATTTTGGGTCGTAGAGGGTTTGGCATTTTGTTGGTTTGTATATATGTAAATAGGTTGTTGTTCGGTTTGTGTTGTCTTTTCCTTGTTTCTTTTTGTGAGGGACCTTCATTTTATTCAATTAGGTAAGGGGGTTGTTATCTGAAGTATAATTTGGTTACTAGGAGAGAAGTTGGTTTAGATATTTTCAGGTTTTCTGATTGGATGATTTTGTCCTAAATTCATTGTTTTATGTCCATTGTTAGTAAGAGTTGTGGAAAGTTACTGAGAACAAGGTGTAAAGTAAGCGATCTTCATTAACTACAATTGAATTTGTCACAAATCAATAGAAACATCTCCTTTTGTAATGGTATATTTGTTTTAGGACAATGGTGTTGCAAGGATTGAGTGAAAAATTCAATTCCCCAGATGTTGTTATGAGGTCCATGGTAGTTTTCAACTAAGTACAGATGTTAGACATCTGACATATTGAGAAGGAATTGAATGAAGGAACTTCAAGAAAAAGAAAAGAGAAGAGAATTATCTAAGAAAAGAAAACTCAATACTAAATGGGTGATTCCAGTATCTCTACCGGGGCTATGGACGCCTGACTGGTAGTAGAGCAACACTGTGAGAAAACTAGAGGTATCTTTGTCGGGGCTATGGACGCCTGACATGTAGCGGAGCAATGCCCAGGATATCATTGCACAATAATTAAAGGGAATCAACTCATGTAGTTAAAATCTTGCACATTATTGTTCAAAAGATGAGGAAAACTTCGTAAAAGGGTGATGCACCATCAAGCACACACATAGATTCAGAGGTAGCCAGTGTTGATTTACATTTGAGATTCTAGCTCAGCCTTGTTTACTAAAACTAACCTAATTGGAATTGTGATGTCCATGAACCAGGAATTCTGGGTGACTGAATCCTTCAGTTTCTTGAAAATGGTTAAACCATTTTCCCAGCCAAGTCACCAATTGTTATGCCTTGCATAACCACCCCATTTTAAACTTGATTAAAATGGGTCCCTCTTTCTGTTTTGTTTTCCTTTGGTTTTGTGTTTTGTGCCTTGGGAGTTTTTCTTTCTTCCTCGGGCCTTTTTCTTTGTTGTTCTGGCAAAAGCGAAACGCGGATCGAAATCAAACTTTGGAATTTGTTGCAAGTTCCAGTTCTATTTCTGGTTCCGGTTCCGTTTCTGCCAGTTGCATTTGTTTTTCCTTTTGTCCTTGCGTTTGGTCATGGGGTGTTTTCTTCCCTTCTTTTTCTTTCCCTTGTCTCTTTCTTCATCTCTTTGTGTCTTGTTGGAGGCAGAATCGGGATGAAAACTGAACCTGTAACTTGGAAAAGTTTCAGGGTTTGGTTTATGTTCCGCTTCCGCCCCCGTTGGGGTTTGCTCGAGATTAGTTTTCATTCCGATCTCGCTTGTGTTTGGTCTCTTTGTTGCGAGACCGAGTTCAGAGGGGATTTTGGATATGGATTTTTTGTAAAGTTTTGTTTCCTGATTTAGTTCTGACTCTGCCCCCTACCCTGCCCTGCTATGAGTCTCGGGGTTTCTTTGCTTTTTGCAAATGCGGAACTGGAATGTGGGTTGAACTTGGAGATGTTGGTCATTTTTGAGTTTAGTTTTCGTTCAAACTCCAGTTTCGGTTTCGATCGCTTGGTCAGTTGGTTGGGTTTTGGTTTTCTCATTCTTGCCTTCTTGCCGGGTCAGAGCCAGAACGGTGTGAAGAATTTGAAGTTAATGAATAATCTTGTGTTTTGTTCCCGTTCCGAGTCGGGTCTTGGTTCCGATATCATTTTGGTTCCCATCCTGCCGGTATTAAGGGTAAGTGTTGTTCCTAGTCCTGATTTGGTTCCACCTTCGCCAGAGTTGAGTTTTTGCTAAAGAGTGAGAAAGGGGGGAAAGTATGAAGGGAAAATCAAACCGTATCAGCAGGAGTCACAACGATATGGATCTAGAACGACTCCATCGACGAGACATCTACCGTCGCCATGAGATCATTCTGATTGACCAAAGGTCACGCCGATCTCTGGTTTTTCGCCTAACTTTGAGATTTTCCTACTTGGTCGTATTTTCCTGAATTCATTCAGTCTCCTAGAAATGTGCTGTTGTCCGGAGTTTTGCGCTCTTTGCGGAATTCCGGTCTGAGCAGATTTTTCTAGATTTTCTACCAAAGCTTCTAGTGACTTGAGATTGTTGGCACATGAATGATTTAGGTGATGAATGCTTGATATTCCATGCTTGTTTTGATAGATTTCACAATGTTATATGCATTCCTTCTTCATTTTAATGATCTATTGGTAAACCTTATGCCTGCTTTGGGATTCTCTGTTCTGGCCGGACTTTCCTAGTTTCTTTCAACTTTCCAAAGTTTGAAAAACTGAGTCATCCGCGGAATTCCGGCCAGAGTGAAGCTTCAAAATTGGATGAATTGGATGATTCTAATGATAAATTCTTATGTTTCCATGCTTTAATTTGGTAAATTGCACAGTGATTATGTTGCTTGTGATCATTTTAATAAATATATTGTTGAAATTGGTGCCTCATCAGGAGAATCCGCCTGGTTCAAAATTTTTTGAAATCCCTCTTAGAATGGTTTTCTCGGGTTTGCTCAAAATCCTGAACTTCCAGTGTTGATGCTTAATGGCTAATTTAATAGTTTTATCATGATTTTGAGCTAACACTTTGATGAAATGTTGTCAACATTTGGATTCTCACATTGGTATTTGATGGATGCAGGCTGAGTCTAGAAAGGCAATGGCCGGAAAGGCTAAAGGACACAAAGGGATCATCCATCTCTGAAGCAGAAAAGAGATGAAGTTGGACGAAAAGAGTAGGATTCCTGAGAGCAAGATAGCCTCAGTCTAGTCTGAGGTTTCAAACACCAATGCATGAGGAGGTCTACATCATTGAGGATTGCCATTGAAGAATATGGAGGTTCGAAAAATCCAGACCATGGCACATTCCCCGAAAGAGCGTAGCTCGGGAAAATCCTTCTACGCAAAAATTTCGCGAGGACTCTAAATCCCCGAGCATTATAAAGCTGCCATCTTGTGCATTCTATGGGTTTTTGAGATCCGTGAGCTGATGAAAGTGGCCCGAGGGAAGCAGTGCTAAGCTTGGTGATTCAAATCAAGGAATATATTGCGGCAATGAACAATATTGTTGGTGAACCAAGACATCTTAATCCGGAACGATTGAGGAAGTGGTGGTGGATGTTTACTCTCCAGTCAATGAAGGATCTAGTAGCTGGACACCAACTGGATGATGCAACAACCTACAGTGCAGTCATTAATAAATATCAATCCAACAAGAGAGACTGGGACAATACGATAGGATAGATCTGAAGGATGATATTAATGCTATTGAATGACGAACTAGGGTTTCGCCTATGCCACTTGCAGATGGCTTGCAGAGGACATCTTGGTGACGAAGGTCAGAATGGAGCAAGATATGGGTGACGTGGGGGAAGCAGTTAATGCAAAGCTACATCGAAAGTTGTGCTTCCTCATTGTTTCACTTTGCCTCTTCTTCACGCATTTTAATCCAAGTTATGAGGCAAATCCTAGGTCGATCTACTTGGTGCCCTTGCATTTAATGCATGTTTGACTTTGTTTTGAACTCTTCTAGGGCCAATGTGTTTTGTAACTGACTTTTTTTTTGTAAACCCTAAACTATGCCGACGCGTTTGATATATATGGCGTTTCGCCTCTTTTGTAAGGATCTTTTTTTTTGTTTCTATCTTTAGGGTTAGAAAGTTTTAGAGACTAGAGAGTAAGTTTTAGAGAAGATTTAGAAAGATTAGAAAATTTAGAAGAGAAGCAAGTTAAGGTTTTGAAGTAAGTTAGATGTTTTTGCAGTTCAGCAGGAAGAGGAGGTGATGTATCTTCCTGATTTTCTTAGCATAGATGGAGATAATTTGAAGACATGGGTTTCTATACATTGGTGATCTTGCCAGATTTGTAAATGCTGCTTATCTATTTCATTAACAGTAGGAGTAGCTAGATTTAAACCTACTTTATATTATGCTCTAGGATGGTATTCATTTTGGGTTAATCTTTGATTTGAAAAGCTTTCAAGGAATGAAATTTTATCTTATGTTTTGTTTAAATGATGATTTTCAATCTACTATTAAAGTTTACACTGTGAATGAATGAAACTTTGTATCAATTATAGGTTAATTTTATTCTACAGTTCTAGTTTAAGAATTCCTTGGAAGGCAACAAGTCTGATTAGTTGAATGAATCAACATTATTTTTAGTTTAAAAACCTTGATCTATCTTTTTCTATTTCTTTAAAATCACTGGTTAAAGTAGGTTTAGATAGATGTTTGATCTTGTAACAATCCAAAAGCTCAAAACCAGCAAGCCCCTTGAACATTACAGCCATATTGACCACTTCATGAAACAAAAATGTTGTGAACCAACATCCAAGACCTTAGGAGGTGATTAGTTTGATTACTGATTGTCTCTTTCAGGAGGGGTGATATATTTTTACTTTTATCTTACCTGCACGTTGTGTGTCAACTTGGCACATCAACAAGTGGTTTATGATGCACTTATGATAGGTGGAAGAAATATACTATTTGTTGCAAGTATGAAGGTGGTGTCATTGATGTCAACTATGTGTTGAGGAAGAATGTTGCATGATGAAGACATCGAGGATATTGAGAAAATTGTGTTGTGGTTGGTGCATATATGGAATAGTTTTGTTTGTGCATGTATAGTTGAGATATTAAGGAAGTGTTATGAGTACATGGAAATATCTTTATGTTGCAGTGTCTAGAGATGTGTTGGAATAATGCAATACGCTGAGATGGTGTGTTTTCTACTTGGTTTGGTTTCCAAGTGATTTTGAGAAAAATTGATAAATAGAGAAAATAGTGTTGTGCAAGTGTTCAAAATATGCTCTGGGATGAGATTTGTGTTTCTTCTATGTTGATGCTATGACTGTGTAGATTTGATATGTTGTGCAAGGTTGTCAGTAGTTGTTATATCCAAATTTTTGGTTTTTGGATCATTGTGCAAAGTGAGATGTGTTCACCAACGTGTAAACTAGGTTTTCAGTGGTATTTGCTGTGGTCTGGGAGAAATGTATTTTATCTACAGTTTGATTTCAAGTTGTGTAGATTTGGAAAGTTTCTTATAATACTTATACCTTTTAGAATTCAAGGTTTCACTTAATTTGGTGTAGTACAGTGTATGTTTCATGTGTTGGTGCGTGAATGAGGTTAACTGGATATTCTGAGTTGAAGTATTTCTATGATGCGAGTCTGGATGAAGTCTTTATTGGATCTTAGGTGGTTTGTGGATTGTTCTAGATTGTGTAAAAGATATTTGTGTGGTTTGTGTGTCGTTTTGATCAAATGGGAAGTGTGTACTTAATGTTTTATGGTGTTTAGCACGGGTAATGAATGACTTGGTGTAAACACTACATGTGAAGCTTGTGGAAGCATGTTGAAGTGTGTTAGGAAATATTTGGGTCCTAAATAAGGATTTATATGGGTCACCCTCGTTCCTATCCATCGTGGGAATGTTTGGGTGCTGACCTAATTTGAAATTGTAAGTGTAAAGGATGTGTTGCCGACCTTGGAGAAAGTTTTCAAGGTTGAGGATGATATAAATAAGAGTGATGTTGTTGGAAGATCTCGAGATAGATGTGAGTGATGAATGTGATGTGAATTACAAAAGTATAGAAGTGAATTTGAGTAGAGTAGTGTGAACTTCAAATGTTAGACTTTTGGAGGCAGTGAGTTGAAGGTTTCCACAATATTTCAAACAAGGTTGCAGGAGTGTTGGAGCAATTGCGATGGATTCTCTATTGCATTGAGAAGTTTTTCTCTGTGTAATATTTCTCTTCTATCTTCTTTTTATTTTTGTGGAAGTGAGCCCTGGCTATGAGCCTTATTGGACAGTGTGTCATATTCTGACAGTGAGCCCTTGTACCAATTTTGCAATTACTTATATTGTGAGCTAATACTTACCATGGTTTTTCCCTCATTAATTTTTCCACGTAAATCTAGTGTTCTCTTATGTATGGTGTTGTTATTTTAGTTTTTGTTGTCTATATTTCATGATTAATCACTTTAACAAAATAAGGGTTTAATGAATGCTTGTGGATCTAATTATTGTTGAGTGTTTTAATATTTTAATTTGATACAACTGATTCACCCCCCCCACAGTTGTCTTATTTATTCAAAATTTGGTATCAGAGCAAGGTTTCTTGGAGAAGAGCTTAACTGCTTAAGGTAGATCCAGGATGGTGAACAAGCTAGATCCCTAGATTTGATGGCACAAACTATGCATTCTGGAAGAAAAAGATGGAAGAATATCTGACATCTCATGGATTTGAGATTGAAAAGGAAATAAAGAATCAATATGTTACACCTGTAAATGGTCCAAGCACAAGTGATGAGATCAAGGAACATGAGGTAAATGCTAAGGCAAGATTTATCATTATTAATAGTCTTTCAAATTCCAAATTGGTAAAAGTTATGAATCTTAATACTGCTAAAGAAGTTTGGGATAAAATTGAAAGCATTTATGAAGGAGATGATAAGGTTAAACAAGAAAAGTTGTAGAATCTGAAGGCACAATTTGAGACCTTATGAATGTCTGGAGATGAAACAATTGTAATCTACATGTAGAGGGTTGATGAGTTGGTAATTGCAATGAGAGGTCTTGGTGCATGAGTCAAAGAACCTAGAGTCATAAAGAAAGTTCTTAGATATCTTCCTAATTCTTACAGTGAAATGGTATTTTCTATTGAGGAAGTTGCAAATTTTAATACTTATTCTAGAGATCAGTTCCTTGGTACACTAAATTCATTTGAAATGAGAAAACTTGGTTTGAAAAATGGTACAAAAGTAGAGACTACTTTCAAGCCTGGTAAATCAGAGAAGGTTGAAGATTAAAATGGAGAATATCTTGATGATGTGGAAGCTAACTTTGTAAGAAGGATGAAAAAGGGCACCGGTAAGTACAAAGGTAAACCACCTTTCAAATTTTTTAGTTGTGGAAATATAGGTCATTATGCTTCATGATGTCCACATAGAGTTGTGAACAATAAAAGTAAGGAGAAAAAAGGAAAGATGATTGAGATAAGTTACTATGTTAGAGAAGATGCTGGTATTTTTGGTGATGAATATTATTATGGAGATGATGATGAATGCTTTTTCTTAGCCTTAATAGATGAATCTACTTTTGCTAACTCTGAAAGTGTTGTGAAGGAAAGTGTTCCAGAGAAGAAGGATAAGGTTGAAGGTACTTTGGTTTTTTCTTTTCATGCTAAATAGGATAAAAACTACTGGGTTTTTGATAGTGGTTGCTCTAATCACATGACTAGAGACAAAATTAAGTTTATTAAACTTGAAAATTATGATGGAAGATTAGCTAAATTTGGAGATGATTCAAGAGCTAAGGTTTGTGGAATAGGTTCAATCAGTTTTGATGGAAAGCGCAATACTGAAGATGTTTACTATGTTAAAGGCTTAAGGCATCATATTTTTAGTGTTGTACAAATGTGTAGCAAAGGATATAACCTTGTGTTTAAGGATGAAAGACATGAGATCAAAAAAGGGTCTAGAACTGTGATTGTTGCTGGTAAAAAAGATAGATGGAAATATCTATCAGTTCAAAGGTGCTAATGGTCATTGCTTTATGTCTTAGATTAATAATATTTGGTTATGACACTAGAGGATGTGTGATATGAACTTTGAAAATTTGGTTAGAATAAGTTCAGTTGATGCAATAAGAGACCTACCAAGAATCATAAAACCTATCAATGTCGTTTGCAAAAAATGTCAATTTGGAAAGCAAATAAGGAGTAGCTTCAAGGGAAAGGAACAATCTTCTCCCAGACTACTAGAATTAATACATACAAATCTTTGTGGTCCTGCAAGGGTAAGAAGTCTTCAAGGTGACAGGTATTTCATGCTCTTTATTGATGATTATTCTAGAATGACATGGGTTACTTTTCTTAGAGAGAAATTTGATGCTTTAGATAGATTCAAAGCATTTAAAGATATGGTTGAGAATGAAATGGATTTGAAAATAAAATTTTTGAGGTCTGACAGAGGTGGAGAATTCACCTCCAATGAGTTTAACATGTTTTGTGAATTTCATGGAATAAAGAGGCACTTGTCTGTCCCTAGAACTCCTCAACAAAATTGAGTGGTTGAAAGGAAAAATAGGACTATTCAAGAAGCTGTAAGGACTATGATGAAAGAGGCTAACCTACCGAAATTCTACTGGAGAGAAGCAATTCATATTGTTGTTTACATACTTAATAGAGTTCAAGCAAAAGTGAACAGCTCAAAGACTCCCTATGAATTATGGTATAGAAGGACTCCTACTGTCAAGTACTTTAGAGTATTTGGAAGCAAATGTTATATCAAAAGATATGAAGAAAAATTAGGAATTTTTTATGCAAGGTGTGATGAAGGCATCTTCCTTGGATATTCTAATAAGAGAAAATCTTACAAATGTTATAACAAAAAGCTAAGAAAGATTGTTGAAAGTGCAAATGTGAAGGTTGATGAAGATTTACATAATTCAGTTGCTATAGATGGATATGTGTCAGATGAACCTAATTATGGAGAAGAAGAAGAAAAAGCTAAAGAAAAAGAAGTGCAAAATGAAGAGGAAGAAGCTCCGGAGAAGACCCCTAAGACCCCTAAGTATGTGCAAAGAAATCATTCAGAAGAATAGATCATTGGAGACAAGAGGAAAGAAGTATTGACAAGAAAAAGAGTTGCTAAAGCTAAGGTAAATATATGTTTACTTTCTGAATTTGAACCTAAAATAGTAAGTGATGCATGCAAAGATGAACATTGGATGAAGGAAATAGAAGAAGAACTTATGCAGATTGAGAAAAATCAAACTTGGGAATTGGTTCCTAGACTGACAAACAAGAACATAATTGGAACTAAGTGGGTATTCATAAACAAACTGAATGAGAATGGAGAAGTAGTAAGAAATAAAGCAAGGCTTGTTTGTAAGAGTTTCTCACAAGTGGAAGGAATAGAATTTGAGGAAACATTAGCTCTGGTGGCTAGGATGGAAGCTATCAGGATGTTTTTGGCATTTTCAACATACAAGGACTTTAAAGTTTATTAGATGGATGTGAAGTTTGGTTTTCTGAATGGTGAGTTGGAAGAAGAGGTCTACATGGAGCAACTAGAAGGATTTCAACAATCAGATCAACCATATATGGTTTGCAAATTGAAAAAGGAATTATATGGATTGAAGCAAGTTCCCAGAGCTTGGTATGCAAGAATAGACAAATACTTGATACAACAAGGATTCAGTAAAGGCACCGCATAGAGTAATCTTTACTTCAAATTTGAGGAAAACAAAATCTTGATAGTGGTTGTGTATGTGAATGCCATTATCTTTAGAGGAAATGAAACTATGTGTAAGAAATTTGCAAAGGAGATGCAAAAATAGTTTGAAATGTCAATGTTTGGGGAGATGAATTTCTTCCTTAGGTTAAAAATCAATCAAACAAATAAAGGTATATTCATTTTATAGTCAAAGTATGTCAAAGAGATGTTGAAGAAGTTTGGAATGGATGACTCAAAATTAGTATGCACCCCTATGGTGAATGGATGCAAATTGAGCAAGGATGATGAATCACCTAAGGTTGATCAAAGCAAGTATAAATCTATGTTTGGTGGATTTCTATATCTAATTGATACTAGTCTAGATATGATGCATGTTGTTTATCTTGTGGCTAGATTTCAAGAAGATCCTAAAGAGATACATGTTGTAGCAATGAAGAGGATATTCAAATATTTAAAAGGAATTTTGGATTATGGCTTATGGTATCCTAAGGATACTGATTTCACTTTAAGTGCATACATAGATGCAGATTAGGCTGGTTGTGTTGATGACAAAAAGATTACAGGTGGTGGTGCATTCTTTCTTGGATGTAGATTAGTGTCATGGTTTATTAAGAAGCAAGATTCAATTTCTTTATCCATTGTAGAGGTTGAGTATATTGCAGAAACATCTTGCTACACACAAGTATTATGGATGAGACATAATTTAAAGGATATCAGAGTAATGTATGATGAGCCTATTTCTATCTTTTGTGACAATACAAGTGCAATTAACATTTCAAAGAATCCAGTGATGCATTAATTAATAAAGCATATATCAATCAGGTATCACTTTTTGAGAGAGAAGGTTATGGAGAATGAGGTGAAGCTTGAATATGTACCTACAAAGGATCAAATTGTTGACATATTCACTAAGGCCCTTCCTAAGGATACTTTTGAGTATCTTCACGAGAATTTTGGGGTTATTTCCCCTCGTACTTTAAACTAGATGCATCAGTCCAGTGGATCTATAGATTCATCTCTTGTCTAGATTGATGTTGGTGGCTACTTCTCAGGGGGAGTAGGTAGTGTTATTATTGAATATGTGTTGTCATTGTGCAGAGTTGCTGATTTGTGTGTGCTCCTAAGGGGGAGTATTCAGAGCAAGAAAAAGGAAAATAATGTAGAGTTGCAAGTATCTTTGTTCAGTGTCAAAAGGGGGAGAACAATGCAAAATACTTTATCCTTTTCCATTGATTTCGAAGGGGGAGAAAGAAACATGTGAAAAATATTATCTACACAAGAGGAGAGAAATTAAAAGGAAATAATGAGAGAATGTGTTCAAAGTTGTAGTGTTGTCTTTGATGTTTTTTTACATCATGTGTTGCCATCAATGACAAAGGGGGAGATTGTTGCAAGTATGAAGATGTTTTCATTGATGTCAACAAGTTGGTGTTGTCATTGATGTCAACTATGTGTTGAGGAAGAATGTTGCATGATGAATATGTCGAGGATATTGAGAAAATTATGTTGTGGTTGGTGCATGTATGGAATAGTTTTGTTTTTGCATGTATAGTTGAGATATTGAGGAAGTACATTGTGAGTACATGGAGCTATCTTTATGTTGCAGTGTCTGGAGATGTGTTGGAATGATGTAATATGCTGAGATGATGTCTTTAGTACTTGGTTTCCAAGTGCTTTTGAGAAAATTTGATAAATTGAGAAAATAGTGTTGTGTAAGTGTTCAGAACGTGCTTTGGGATGTGCTTCACATTTCTTCTATGTTGATGCCATGCCTGTGTGGATCTGATATGTTGTTCAAGGTTGTTAGTAGTTTTTATATCCATAGTTTGGGTTTCTAGATCATTGTGCAGAGTGAGATGTGTCCACTAGTGTGCAAACTAGGTTTTCAATGGTATTTGTTGTGGTTTGGGAGAAATGTATTTCCTCTGCATTTCTCCATAGTTTGATTTTGTAACATGTCAACTGTTCACTGAAGTAATTTTTCCTATGTTTTCACTTACAAGTAAATAAACTATGTAACTTAACCATTGCCATAAAAATATTCTTTTTTTTATAGAGAACAAATGAACATAGATGTCATAAAAATAATCAACATTGATTCCATTCCAATATAATAACTCACATATTACAATATTCCAAAGAATGTGTAAAAATTACATACATAGCTCAATTGAGCTTCAAAGCAATATATATAGATGGCCTAGGAACCTCCTTTCAAATCTTGGTCTTTTTTCGCCTGTTGAGGAGGAGAAGCATCACTCAAGTGCTTTTCTACCAACCACAAACTCATATGTGGTCCCCTACACATCTATCAATCTAATAAATGTCCCTACCCTTCGACAAAGAGATTGGTGGAGTAACCTCATAACAACAAACATTTTGAGCTTAGTGTTGTGTCCTACATGACTAGAACTTGTAAAGTCCACAATCTAGAACTAGCATGCATAAATGGACCACGATGAATTGACAATGGATCCAAAGGCTAACACACTACTTTGGCCAAAGTGTTCTCACTCAGTACTTCAAGTGATAGTCATCCTACTCACATACACTACTCAAGCTCAATTTGACTTTAGGCCACTATAATCTATGCATAGGTGCTTCCTCCAATGGATAATCTTTAACCCTAGAAACATCATATCCCCTTTCCCACAACTTAATGATATTTCTATCCATAAAGCATAAATACAAGTTACCCTCCCTTCAATGGATAATAAAATCCCAAGTGTAACTTACAAGCTATCTAATTCAATCAAATAAATTAGCTATGAATAACCCTTAAGCTATCCTTGTTTAATCATATCTAGTATATTTATACTTATGAAAAACATTCCCTCCTATTATGGAGTAAATACAAGCACTTTCATAGAAAAGCATAAAAAAAATTCCTTTTCCTTTCCACAACAAATGCTTTGATTCCCTAATGCAAGTAATACCAAGTAGTTCAAATAAATCATTCAAATTTCAATCTTTCATAAATAAAGACAAATAAGAGAAGACTAGATCATCATGCTTGTAATACGCTTAACCAATTGACTGACTTGGCGCACAACCTTCCAACAACAACTTACTAGCTTACTTAACCAACTCTGAGCATCAATTCCTCACTATAGCCTTTTACTCAAGATAACACTATAATATCACAAAATAACACTATACTATCACAAAATAACTCTAGCTCTCACAAATTGCAGCTCTCAGAATATTTGCAACATAATAGAATTGCAGATTAATGCATTCCAAATGAGAGAACTTGCCTCTCAATTTATACAAAAAATTGAGATATTGTAGCCTATAGAAAAGGAATTCTAGTTGAAACCTTTCTTCATTCAAGTCAACTCACTTCATACAACTAAAATGTGGCAAAAATATGAGTGTAAACTCAACATATTATCCTATAGATCGACCCTTTTAATTAACAACAACTAAAGATTGATTCAAATTTGCACATGCCCAAATGATGACAATCAACTTGCATCTAAAATGAACTTAAATAGCAATAGAGCTTTCATATTTTGGTGCCATGTTGTAGCAAAATTCCCTATCTATTTGGTGTGGTTTAACTCATTAAAATAGTCTTGTATTCACATACTACACACAAGCATGGTCGACTTGTTCATAGCTTATTTCACTGCCAGGGAAAGATGAATCGATTCCCCTTTTATAGCGTTCCAATCTTGCTTTGACTTAACACATTTCATGCTATTGCTATTGCTATTGCCATATAATATGCATTCAAAATACTTTATGAACAAGTTCACATATTTCCATCACTTTATTCATTAGATAAAAGCATGTTCTAAGTTTGAATAATTCACTGCTATAAAAATAGTGATGCATTTCAATAGTATTGACTATGGTTTATTTCCCATATCGGCCTTAATTTTTGCACATTACTTGCATATGGTTTGGCCTTTAATGTTTTTCATAACATATGTATTAATCAACCCATAATACTTTGCATAGAATATATACAAATTGGCCTCTATAAAACACCATATAGATATTTATATATGTACATGTATATACATATATATGTCAATAAATAACATATATATATATATTCCATGTCAATCAAGTATATATATATTTGATATACAAACGAATATAATCAAGTTAACATTCGTATAAAAATAATATCGACCATATATATATATATATATAACATTCGATTGCACAATCAAGTACATGCACAATTACTATTTTATTGATAGGAGATATACTTGTGATGTATTTATACATATATACATACATGTCATTTTGTTTGTTTGATAGCACCATGCTCGTAAGCAACCCGTTCATAAGCGTGCATAGGTACGTCTACCTATGTACTCTCATGTATGTGTTCCTCCATGTGTATGGTCTATCATTTGACATGCATATACATAAATATAAATACACTCCACATGTGTTCCCCTCATCAATTAAAGCATAGTAGTATAAGGAAGAACTCATAAGCTCTAAACAAATAAACATCATCCAAGCATGCATTCAACAACAAACATGACCCTTACTAATGCAAACACTTCATACTAAGGATGACTTACCAATTCCCAACATAATAACTTGACTCAACCATTCTACTGTGAGTGTGTGTATAAGCTCAATTAGGTTACGTTACTGGTTACTCAACCAAGTTCTTCTCATGAGTGATATTTCCCCTTGCACCTAGAGGATTGAACATATACTTGCATCCAACTAACACATTCCCATGATAGTCAACTGTTCAACAAAATATGCTTTCACATAATATTTCTCCATAGTTAGATTATCCAATTTAATAACCATCCATTTCACATATATGCATTCCATCACATAACATTAAATGAGATAACATTCATTCATAATTCATTGATAACAAAGTGCAAGCACATATATTCTCAATCAGACTTCAAAGTACATTCACACATGCAATATTTACCCTAGCACAATAATAGTAAATAGGTAATTGCACAATCAGGGTGTAATAGATTTCAAGTTGTGTAGATTTGGGAAGTTGCTTATAATTCTTATACCTTTTAGAATTCAAGGTTTCACTTGATTTGGTGTAGTACAATGTATATTTCATGTGTTGGTGTGTGAATAAGGTTAACTAGATATTCTAGGTTGAAGTATTTATATGATGTGAGTCTAGATGAAGTATTTGTTGGATCTAAAGTGGTTCATGGATTGTTCTAGATTGTGTAAAATATATTTGCGTGGTCTCTGTGTCGTCTTGATCAAATGGGAAGTGTGTAGTTAATGTTTTATGGTGTTTAGCACAAGTAACGATCGACCTGGTGTTAACACTACATGCAAAGCCTGTGGAAGCATGTTGAAGTGTGTTAGGACATATTTGGGTCCTAAATAAGGATTTATATGGTCACCCTCATTCCTATTCACAGCGAAAATCTTTGGTTGCTGACCTAATATGAAATTGTAAGTGTAAAGGATGTGTTGCCAACCTTGGAGAAAGTTTTCAAGGTTGAGGATGATATAAATAAGAGTGGTGTTGTTGGAATATCTCAAGATAGATGTGAGTGATGAATGTGATGCAAATTACAGAAGTATAGATGTGAATTTGAGTAGAGCAGTGTGAACTTCAAATGCTGGGCTCTTGGAGGCAATGAGCTAAAGATGTCCACAATCTTTCAAACAAGGTTGCAAGAGTTTTGGAGCAATGGTGGTGGATTCTTTGTTCCATTGAGAAGTTTTTCTCTATGTAACATTTATCTTCTATATTCTTTTTATTTTTGTGGTAGTGAGCCATGGTTGTAAGCCCTATTGGATAGTGTGTCCTATTTTGGCAGTGATCCCTTGTATCGATTTTTCAATTTATTATATTGTGAGCTTTAATCCTCACCATGGTTTTTCCCTAATTGGTTTTTTCCCATAAATATGGTGTTCTCTTGTGTTTGGTGTTGTTATTTCAGTTTTTGTTATTTGCATTTCATGATTAATCACTTTAACAAAATAAGGGTTTAATGAATGCTTGTGGATCTAATTACTCTTGAACTCATCTTGGGATTTGGGAGCTAGTTTTCTAACTAGGTATTTGGGCACCACTTTTTTCATGATTTTAGCTCATGGTTTTTAATTTCCATTTGATGGTTTTTTGTACTAATTCTTCTATTTATCTAGGGTGCTTGAGATGGAGGTATTGAGTAGTGAGTTTGTAGGTATTGTTACGCTACCAAAATTGCTCCAAATCTTTGGTTGGTGATGCTTTGATAAATTATTGTTCTACAAGTGTATTCTAATTGTGTTTAGATTACTAAATAATACATCAAGAACTAATTTGGAGTGTGGTTTTTTATCCTATAAGGGTTTTCCCCACATATACATGTATCGTGGTATGATTTTATCTATGTTTTATATGTGTTTTTTTGATAATTAAAAAAATCTAAAATTTGTACAATACTCTCCTCTAAGATTATTTTAGGAAGCAATTTCATGCACCTTACTTTCAGTACTAGTATTAGAATATCCTCTTACACTATCATCTTTCATAACCAACTTACCAAGCTGCATACTCTATTATCCCCATTCAAAGATGTCTTATGACACATCATAACATTCATCATAATGTTGGCCAATATTTCAATGTAACTCCCTTATAATCATGTTATAATACATCATAATCTATCATAAATAACTCTCATTTTACAATGTCATAATATGCTCATATAGATCATGATGACTTTAGATGCTTTGATAACCTGTCAAACACGTTACAAAATATCAAGTTGTGGTTAAAATATCAACTAAATGTGGGACATCTTCTTTCTCATTTGTGGATAAAAAACAAAAAAAACCATTATCAAATACAAAACATTAGGATGCAAGGTTGAGACACCTTTCGCAACATGAAATAATTGTAAAGTCAATAAGAGATATAAATTTTCCACAATCCATAATCATGAATCAATTTTGCTTCTAGTTTTGATTGTGTTTGGGTGATCCCACAAAGCTGGTTTACAATTTCTGAGAGATTCTGATTTTTGCTGAAATCACATATTTTTAGAAAATATAATAATTAAAGCCTTAAAAAGTTCCATTTAAAGCATTCCAATTGAAGAGGGTTTGATCAAACTACTTTAAGTCAAACCCCCTTGGATAGAACCCTACTAGTTTTAAACCATACCTATAACAGAGTCTCCTTTACACCTATCAAAATGCTGATAAAAAACCACTTTTGATTTACCTTTTGGTGGATCAAATGAATTCATTTAAAATTTATTTTTTGTAAGTATGTATTCCTTATTATAAGCTTCCCAAAAAGTATAATTTTAAATAAATTTAATTTTATTATTATTTTTTTTAATTTCTTGTGAATGTAGGTTTTTCACCAAAAATCAAGCTCTCTGTTCTACACATGTGGAAAAATAGTATATTATTAAAAAAAATAAAAAATATGAGTGCACCAGATATTGAAGTCCTTGATCCAACAAAAAAAATAAATTGAATTTCGATACATACAAAAAAATTATGCGTTATACAGTCGCACTATGTTTGAATTGTAATTGGTTTGACTTTGAAACTTGATTAAAGAAAAAATATTCAATAAAAAACATCTAACCAAGTGGAAGCACTAGATATCAGAGTTACAAATCTAAATTCGAAAGAATTAGAATTTTATTCTTCATGAAAAAAAAGTTATGCATTATATGGTGAGTGTCACTTTTTAAAAATGTTGTTTTTTGAAAAAAAACTAGTTTTCAAGGGAGATGGAAAAAGAAGTGCAATCTGATTCCAAAAAATTTGAAAAAATATATTTAGAATCTATAGACAAAATTTCACGAAAATCTAATTTGCATCATTTTCAAATTTCTCACGGTTTAGCCGCTACAGGTTTCTGAAAGTGAATATTTAGTTTAAAAAAATTATTTCAGTGTCTAGGTTGGCCAAAAATTGTAGACCACTATTGTGGGATCACCCATTTGAGTTTTTGTCATCGACGTTTCAGATCACACTCCATGATCACTCTTCCTTATGCTCTCTTTCATCCTGATGATGGATCATGGAGTGTGATCCGAAACGTTGATGACAAAAACTCAAACACAATCAAAACTAGAAGCAAAATTGATTCATGTAAAGTCAATGTTTTTATGGTGGGTGACCCAAAAGAACATGTACCATAGAAATTTGGTAAGTTAGTTAAAGGTATGTCTAAATATTTTTAATTTTTAGAGTAGATCATATAACAATAAATTTGATGAAGTAGGAATCAAGATTATTGACTATACAAGATCATTTTTATGGGAAGAGATCAGATCCATATCCATGAAAGTGAACCAAGCCTGTAAATTTGATCTCTCATAGAATTGATTGACTATTTGGATCTTAAGGAAAATTATAGGTTGAGAACTTCTATTTATGATCCAACGACACCTATAATTTAGTGTCCTATTAGAATTAGTCTTCTTCTTCAAGCATAGAGCTATGCATTTTTATTAATCACATTTAATTTTTATATTCTTATGAAAACATCTAGAGTGCATAGATATCAACATCTTTTCCTTTATATAGCATTTTACAAATTATGAGGGAGCACACATCTAAACTAAATGCCAAATTTCAATTAGAATGTCACAAGCAGGATTATTGAGTTCATCAAAGACATCTAGGGGTTGAACCAAGCCTAATGGCACCTCCAACAGATTTGAGCCTTGATGGATGGCGTAATGAAGAAACATGCCATCATCATCACCAATTGTACTCAACTGATTACACTACAACTCTTCTTATATTTATTATTTTGATAATTCAATAATTAATATATTTAGCTCTCAATTAATCAATCTAAATTAATTTTTACATATTATTAAATTAACATAAAAAAATGATAAAACATATATTTTTACTTTATAATTTGCCACATTTTCTTAAAATAAACCCTCTGAAACTCAAAATTTACTTATAAAAGACCTAAATACAACTAAATAAAACAAAATAGTTAAGATTTAGTACATAAAAAGAGTTGGATGATTAAGTTATGCAACTCATAAAAATGTAAGGGAGTTATCTATATGTGATCATGTGACTTGTCACATCAAGAGAGATTACAAGGTCCCACTTTTAATTCCATGTGCATGAAATTTATTTTTCAAACTTTTAAAAATCATACTTCCATCATACAAATGGAGTTCACCTAGTCACATCTTTACTTTTCCTTTTACTACTTGAAGATAATATCTTACCTTAATTAGAAATGTTAAATGTGAAACAAAAGTAGATCAATTTATACCATTCTACTACTATAGTATTACCATTAAGTGTGGTTGTTTGACCAAATTGTGCATGGTTGGAATTTGCTTATCTACCCTTCTATATTCTTTTAAGTCTTATTACGAGCATATAATTTATGTTTCAATGCAAGCTTTAATGTAACCCCACCATTTAATGGGAGACCAAGCTACTCTCTTTAAAAAAAATGTACCAATAGTTTTAGGGAAAATAATGGAACATAGTAAACCTCACTCATTGAGTGGGAGACCAAGCCATTAAAAAAAAATTAATCGTGGTTTAAGAAGAAGAATATATATGATAGAAAATTTAGATATATTGATTTTGTGTATAGATTGAAATGTTTTATAATATATTTTGATTTTTCTTATTGAAAGATTTCTAAGCATGAAAAGTGCATATCTTCTTATACTTTATTTTAATTGTATAGTCTTAACACATAATGCATAATGGATTTATTATTTTCACTATCTAAAATTTAATTTGATATTCAAAAGCATAATCTGGTCTATATTTAAAATAATAAGTGCAACCTTGAATTAGCTCAAGGTTGTACATGTGTGATTGACCTACTTTTTCAACATTCAATTTTAATTATAGCTCGTCAACTCAATTTCAACTAGGTGTCATGTGTTGAACCTCACACTAATTTTTTTAAATTATGTAGCTATAACATGTATACAAGGACATCGCCCCTAAGACACTTAAATCATCTCATCATCTAGGATCATGTCTTGCAATCTGAAATCACCCATTACCAATATTGATCATCCTCATAATCACTCATATAATTATTCTACATAAATTGTCATTGTGATTAATCAAAACCTTAGTTCTTGCACTAGGTTACCCTCTCACTCTTTTAAACTTTTGTTTGAGTCTTAAAACCCTCATCAACATAGGCTATTATACTTAGTTGTATTTCTTGCAAGGTGTGTTTTCTAACTTTATCAAAATTGTTGAAGCGATCAACAAAACTTGACTAAGGAAAAATGTGAGAAGCTAGTTACCTTTGTCTCTTATCATAGCAAGTTGCAATGTTGTTCATTAATATCATCAAATTATCTATTTTTTTAAGATTGCAGGAATTGAGTAGCCCCCCCTTTATCTCCTATCATAGCAAGCTGCAATGTTGTTCATTAATATCACTCAATTGTTTATTTTTTTTAAGACTGTAGGAATTGGGTAGCCCCCCCTTTGTCTCCTATCATAGCAAGTTGCAATGTTCATTAATACCACTAATTATCTATTTTTTTAGACTGCAGGAATTGGGTACCCCCTTTATAAATTGCAGTGCACTTGGTAAACTTTTTCATGTGACCGGTGATGCTAGCACGTCATGCCCTCCAGTACCACAAGGATGAAGGGCAGACTAGACCTCGTGACATCTTGCTTGCAACAGGGTGCTTTAGCCAATCGAGCTAGGCCCTTTGCCCCACAATTACCTAATTTTAAAGATAGGCACATGTAAGCCATCACTGCAAGTATTGGAGTTTTAAGTATTATAGATTCAAGACCACACCTAAAGTTTAAGACCACATAATTTATAATAGTAAATGTAAGGATTAGTTTTATGAGTGCAAGATTGGCCTAATTTACATACGGTTTTAGTTTTCACAGACTATAGCTATATTAATTTATTAATCTTAGATCCAATGTTAAAAATGGGTAATAATCACCTTCCACAATCTCTTCAGCCTCATAACATTTACTTTTATTATTTAATATTTATTTAAAATTTAATTAAAAACACATTTCTAAACCCACCTCACATCTAAATTCAATTATTCATTACTACTTATTTATAATAAACTTGACCTAAATATTTATGTTAAATTATCTATTTAAATTAAAAAAGATCAAATTCATATCTCATACTTATTGTCAATATAAGTATTATTAAAAAGTCTAAATGAAAGTAGTGTTTACCATAATTTTTATTCTAACATTGAAATTACATGTTTAGCGTTTTGTAATAATCAAATTATTCTGTTTTGTGTGTGTTATTTCTACTCCTACCATTCTATTATTCAAAAACTTTACTATGTTGACTCTTGTCTTTTTACTTACTAAACTTTCTCAAGGCCCTACTTTGAATGGCCAGTCAAGCTTTTCTACCTAAGCCACTTAGCAAATGGAAAAAGTTAAAAAAGGCCATCATGTTTTAGGAATTTGATATTAGTACAATATGTACATACTTTAACAACTAGTTAGTCAAAAGGGATTGGGAAGTGCCCACAAATATAATTTTCTAGTTATAGAAGGTTGGCCAAGCCATGCATTGGTTAGAGAGAAAAGGGTGATTCATACTCATACTAGACCTACCATGTTTAAAAAGGCATTGTTGGTCACTATCACATTGTTAGCTGGGCCTCCCTTCTCCTTCTACTCATCTTTATGTCTCCTCCTAACCCCCCCTTTACCTTTATGTCTTCTCCTAACTCACCTTTATGCATATCATGACAAGAGATTTTCAAATATTTTGACTCATGCTTTATTGCTTTTTTCATCTTAATGTACATTTCACAAGAAGATTATATAAAAATCCATCATGCCCACATTTTCCTCCGTTGATGGCGGTCAGTCTAAGTGGGGATCTAGTCAGTAGTTGACATTAAAGTTGGGTAACACATGCAACTACAACTATAGTCAATACTTACAAACCATATTTGTATAGTCTTGGAAGTCAAATGTGATTGTTAGGAGGAGAAGTTGTCCCTTAATCAGCTCAAACAAGATCAATGCCAAAAATGATTTGTTTTCTCCCACACGAGTTGGAATAGAATAGAATAGAAGAAACACAAATTTCAAAGTTTGCAATGACTTTGATTTTATTACAAACATAACATGTGGTATGGTACTTTTCAAAGTGTGAACACTATACACAACTGTCAAATGATTTCCTTTCTTCCGGAAGATGTCAATTTTGTTTAGGAACTTTTTTTCTATTGGTGGGTATGGCGGTGCAGTTATAAAGTAAATGAAAAATAATCACTTTTTTTTTTGGGTAGATTCATAAATTAAATAGATTTGAGATATAATTTTAGGATGAATACTACCTATATAAGGTAAAGGGAAATAATATATTTTTTGAGATCTACGTGAGGTTCTCATAAATCAATCTGATGTCCCTTTCAATCATTTTCTTTTTCAAATTATTTTCAACATTTTCAATTATTATGTCATATTCAAAATCTTTAATTTAATTTATCTATTATTTACTATGGCGAAATGAAATAATTTGAAAAGGTAAGATGAAAGGTCATAATTTTGAAACAAAAGAGTTTTACTACTAGAATCTATATGTTAAAGGAAATAGATAACCACATGATAGAAAATACACAAGTGAGCTACACGATTATACAAAAAATCAATAAAATAAAAACATGCAACTCAAGGTAAGACATACATTGAGAAAACTCTTATAGAAAAAACTCAACCTCTAGAATACACTCTAATTATACCATACAAACAAATGATTGCAATATAATAGAGTCATAGTCCTATCAACAAGAAACAATTTGATAGCATTATCTCACTCTAAACCTACAACACATTTTTAGTAATAAGATCAATTCATATTTTTTAAAATATTGATATATTGGGAATGTATTTTTTTAAATTATGTTTTATATTTTGTTTATTATTAACTTTTAATTTAAAATTGAAGAATATTGCTCACACATTGGTCCCACTATATTACTTTGGTTTGGATGACCCAAGTATCACTATTATATCATGACACCTTGAGGATGATAGAAACCTTATCTTATTTCATTTTATGATGCTTGGTTTGGTTCCCATGACATACTTCCACAAGGACATCGTAGGTCATTATACTATGATTGTCTCTTGAGATTATGTTTGCTAGGGGTCTTGTCTTTTATCTTTGTTTTATCATTAATTTGATTTCTTTTATATTTTCTTTATTATTTTAAGTATATCCTTTATAAATAAAGTGTATCATCATCATGATCTCTTATATCATGATGCATAATACATATACAAAATAAAAATTATTGTTCAAGCACATAAGAATCTCCTCATAGATTTTTAGCATATATCAAAGCTTGAATAATTTGAGAAGGTACTATAATCATCCTTATCCATCTTCATCATCCTAAGATCTAATAAAACCATCATACACCACTCATTATCCTATCCTCATATTTCATCCCACATCATTCTTATCGTGTCCCTCATATCTACCATCCCAATTTCTTTTTATCATCCTTACTATTCTCCATTTATACATCATCCTACTTTTAATCTCATTTCAAACTTCTTACTATCTTTCCACATCCTACTCAATCATTTTTACTATTGTTCAAATTATATATATTAACATCCATTCATCTCTTCCATCATTACTAATAATTTCTATCTATTTTAGGAGTACACACATGTTCTTCCAACCTAACCATCCCTTGAGGGGGTATCATCATCTCATCATCCAATCCAATCCCAAAAATAAAAATAAAATTTAAATCCAAAATCTATGAAAGCATTGAAGCATCCTTTAAATCCAATCATCCAATCAATCAATTTGATCAATCCAACCAATAATCCCTTAACCTTTGATGCACATGCCATGATCTCTCATCAATGTCAACACACCCTATATAGGAGCTGAAAATTAGCTCACACATCGCATGTTGACATACAAAACAAAAGATAAACTTCCAAGAGAGAGTAGAGAAAGAAAATAGTTTGTTATGATTAAGGATTCCAATAATGTACACTGATCAATAATGGATCAATGATAGTACATCCCCTATGATTACAAAGTGTACACAAGGCCTTGTTTATATAGACAAGGTGAAGGATAGGATTGGACAAGATCATGATATTATCTTAGTCCTATAACATGAGAGAAGTAATATAAAAAATATTAAATGACCTAGGATACAAGAATTAAATGACATAAGATAAGATAAGATCTAACGATAACTAAGATATACAAATATTTTTAGGACTTAAGTAAACTTGACATGCGTATAAGACCTACTAGTGGACTAGTTAGGTAAAATACCATATTCACACTAACACCCCCTTTAAGTGTAACTTAGGGGGAAACAAACTAATGCAAATGATGCATGGGTGGGGCTTTACCACGAGGCCATGTTAGGTACCCATGCACAAATGATCTCTCACAAACATAAATAAGAAGAAAAATTGCATGGGAAAAAACTCCTCCTCAAAAGAGAAAATACATGAAAATAATCATGTACAAGTGATGAATGGAGGACTCAACATTACCCAACAAGAACTACATCCATCACAAATATGCAATCAATAGCCCCCATATAAGGGAAGGTAAAGTCTATGTAGCACCCCCACCCAGCCTCACAATGTGTAATATCTTGGTAAAATGGTAGATGCTTGAAGACAAAACATGATCCAATGCTTACAAACAACACTCCTCCCCTTGGGAAGAAACAAAACCAAGTACAAATATATGAATGCTTCCTATTCTGAATAGGAATTGATAGGAAGAAGCATGAAGATGTATGATGATGTATTTAAAATCTACTCATGTGTCACCTTGTCCATGGTAGATGATGATGCCACAATCAAATCAAGTACATGCCTAATCAATAAAAAAGGTGACAAACTAAGACAATATGAAAATTGATGTTGAACAATCTTAAAAGACAAAGATGGTTTGACAATAGTAGTGTAATGACTATAATTAAAGAGGACAAATAACTCCTCAAATGTGCTCTCCAAATCTAAAATATGAGACTTACGGAAAAGTATGAAATAACTGTCAAGTAATCATCCCACAAAGATATATCTGAAAGCTAATTATTTACTTGTTGTAGATAATCATTCAAAGCTTTCAAAGAAGCAACTCTGAACTTTGAAGAAGCAACAAAAGATGAATAAGAGTTTTGGGGCATTTTGGACTCAATGGTTTGGTCCTTTTTACACCAAAATATATCCAATAAAATCTCATTCCTAAATCACCCTTAGATCCAAGGAGTTTGTACAACTAGAACTTTTATACCATGTTGGAGCTGGAAATTATTTCACACACCCCAAGATCACCTACATAACAAAAGATAACCTTCCACAAAAGAATAGAGCAAGAAAATAGCTCGCTATGATTAAGGATGTGAATAATGTATAACAATCAATAACGAATCAATGATAGTACATCCCCTATGATTACAAAGTGTATAAGAGGCCTTGCATCTATAGACAAGGTAAAAAATAGGATTAAGCAAGATCATGACACGTGTCTTAATCTTGTAGCATAAGACAACTAACATAACAAATATTAATAAGACCTTTAAAGTAAACTTAACATGTTAATAAGACCTACCAGTGGACTAGTTAGATTAAATGTCATATTCACACCAACAATTGCTTCTTCTAGCCACAACACCATTTCAAAGAGGACTAAAATGTAGACATTGAAATCATGTATGCACTAATTTATGTAATATCATCTCACATAACATTTAACAGACTTACTATCTCTTAATTCATTAAATAATTAAGATTATTGTAAGTCCATTACATTATCACAATTAAATTTATTAAATAATATTTATGGTTTAATTAATTTAATTTGAGTTTAAATCTAAATTATCGATGATTAAATTAATTAAAATCTTAAAATTACACCTCATGACTTAACTATCCAATACAAAATAGTTAACTAAATAATCGATTTAGTTAACTCAATAATCAAATCCATTGACAAGCTAATCAATTGACTTACTCAAGATCATAAATTAATTTAAAAATTAAATAATTATCAACTCACCAATCAAATGAGTTGACTACCTAGTAAATTATGAATTGGGTTGGACAATACATATAAAGGTGTGTGGGGGTCTAAGGAATCTTACTGCAGTTTTAATTATTTAGAATGAAGTTATGGAGAAAGGCTTGTGATGTAATACATTGATTTAGATGTATATGTGATGGATTTGTTCAATGATTGTTCACACATCCTAAAATAGCCAAGCATAGAGGCACATTTGTATAGGAATGAACACACCACTGATACACTAATGAGACATTCAAGCATGACCAAACTTATGTTGAATAAGACATAAATTGAAACCAATCATTGAACGTAGAAGACTTGACTATTCATATATATAATTATTAGCTTTATATACCATTGAGATATATATGTATTAAATTGGTTAAAGGAGAGTCTTGGAAGGAAGGTGAAAATTTAAGTAAAGTTTGATTTTAAAATTGTAAATCATATGAATAGAACAAAGATTGTGTGATGCTAAAAAAGAAAGACAAATGCTAATTATATGTCATAGCCAAGCATAGAGGCACACATGGGAATGGACACATCACTAAAACACTAATGAGACATTTAAACATGACCAAACTTGTGTTGAATAAGATATAAATTGAAACCAATCATTGAACGTAGAAGACTTGACTTTTCATATATATAATTATTAGCTCTATATACAATTGAGATATATATGTATCAAATTGGTCAAAGGAGAGTCTTGTAGGGAAGGTGAAAATTTAAGTAAATCTCAATTCTAAAATTGTAAAGCATATAAATAGAACAAAGACCTGTGATGTTAAAAAAGAAAGACAAATGCTAATTATATGCCATAACCTTGTGAGTTTATGATCCAATATTCATTTTGTGAATAGATTGTTAAGAAAAGAGAAACAATAACTAAACAAAACAAAAAGAAAATAAGATAACAATACATAAAGAACTAAACTTATACATGTCACAATAAAAAGTAGAATATCACACCAATGTTTAATAATTGATAGGTCCACACATTACCATACTATCCACACAAGACATACCATGCTATCCATGATTGACCAAAAAAGAAGCTTCAGACAAATCCTTAAACATTCCATTAACAACTCCCACTAGCAATAAGATTATTCTCATCTATGATTGGGAGGGCCTCCTTTCAACAAAGCTCCCAACACTTAAAAAATACCACCATCAAAATGTTCTTGCTACCTTTCTATTGTACACCAAGTTTTCCAATAATGACTTGAGCTTATTGTTAGTTTTTCTCTAATGATGAAAACATATATTTTAATAGTCAAGTCCACACATTACCATACTATCCATCATTGACCAAAATATACCATGCTATCCATCATTGATCAAGACA
>VDFB02379920.1:852397-867724 GCA_007258455.2 Sequoia sempervirens | reverse complement strand
GTCGTATTTATAAACGTCTTCCATGGCCGGAAATTCCCCTTCTAGTACTCTAAACAGATCCCATTTTTCTTCAGCCTCGCTCAGCAACCCCTTAAACAGACTGAAGTACCCTCCGTATACCTTCTTTACGTAGTCCTGATCAGGCGCACACAGCAGAACTCCAAATCTCCTTCCCATTCTTGTCTTCTTCAAATTTTGGAGGCTCGCTGAGCTGAGGAATGGAGGAAGAGTAGGAACGAAAAGATCAGAGAAAAATATCAGAGAGTGCGCAAACGCATGGAATTTTTGTGATGGTGGAAATACCTTTCCTCGATGCCTGCTCTCTGCTCTCCACATCTTTCATGGTGAAAAGACCGAGAGAATGAGAATTTCTTAATAGTGGGCTGGAGGAAGGACAAACCCGTCTGGATGCAGGGAGGCTCTTGCAGTTGCCGCTCAGACTCTTCCAATAGATTTGATATCTAAAAAACTAAAGAGGAATCTCTCATTTGTTTTCGATGATCTATACTCTCACAACAACACATCCTCTATTTTCCAATCCTTAATTCCCTTGGATGTGAGTGTGGATGCCACAATGGCTGATTTCCATCAAATCTATTCATTTTCCTCCACTAAAAACAAGTTGTGGAGCACTGAATCCGCTTGGTTATCTTAGCCCTCCATCATGGTTGAGATCAAGAATTGAGAATATGGAGTTGACCTGCTCTACACACCTGATGCGTCGGTTGATGAATGAGGTGATCCATTTCAAATGAATTGTTGTTCTTTCCATGGCACTGGGAAGTACAGGAGAGTTATGACCTTTACCCAGTGTCAGCGGGCAGATGGTTGCAAGTGGGATACAAAGCATCATGAAGGTGTAGATTGGATGCGACATTAATGCAGCGTGAAAAATATCTGACCAAACAATTCAACGGGCTAGATTAGTCTGATAGTCAACCGAGGCATGTTACAAAACCTCAACGGTTGATTGCAAATTTCAGGTTGGTCCCTTTCAAATTGGATACAATTTCTTTGATGCAACTTAAAGAAAATCTAGTCTAGGAAAAACAAAAATGCAGAAAACAAAATAATGCAATAAAGTTGATTTTTTTCTAAGTTTGCACGGCTATAAGATATTATATATCTTGTTGTTTCTTGAAGAGACAAAATCATTGTAATGAATTGTAATTGAAGGGCAGTAGTTATCTGAAGATTGTACTTAGTTTCTTTGATAAATAAGAATACCAATATTTTGCCCCGTGGATGTTTCCTTGACATATTGTCAAGGTTTTACAAATGCCACAAATTTGTGTCTTTGCCTATTATTCTATTTCCATTTTATAATTTTCATTATCTCTTTCTTTTTTACGAAGCAAGTGATATTTTATTAATAATAATAGGAAATTTACATTGTAACATTAAAACATAAAATAACCTTCCCGAACATTATTCAGAAGGAATTATAACATACAAAAAGATCCCATGAGCACCAATCTGCCATTGAATTCATTTAAACCCTCCCATCGAAAATTGGAAAAACACCATCATACGAATAGTCCCTGCCCCCCTGGCTCCACCCATAGCTAAGCTTTCTTGAAAATCTGTGGCCCACTAACAGCATAAAAAAAAAACCATTGCAGCCTACCAAAAAACTAGTTCATTCTACCTCAAGTTCGTGAAGACGCCGAACATTGTCGCACCTTGAGTGCCAACTGCATACTCCCAACAGCAGCTCAACCCTAACATCTTTCGCTCCACAGCTCCAAAAAAACACTTGTATTAAAACCAAAAAAATCTTAATGTCATTTTCTTCAAACCACGCTTGCTGATATATTCCTGACCCATTGATTCCTCCTCCTCAGATCTTGTTTCTTTTATGGGAAGTGACACAGCACCCTTGCATTCACCTGTCGCCTGGCCACATCCTGTCGATGAAGCTCTATTTTTTAGCTTCTCCCACGCCGCTGAGATTGTTTGTTTATATTCCTCTCTATCTGTCTGTCGTCTCCACATAACAAACAGAATCAACCCTTCTTCAATGGCCTCGTCCATGTCTTCTATACCTTCCAAAATGTCAAAACCCACACCCGACACCACCCATTCCATAAACGAATCTAATTTCCCTAACAATTCTTTATCAAAGAGCTTTAGCATTACCCATTTGGTTTCCTTAGCATCCTCCCCCAGCTCCATTGCCCATGCAAACACCATTGATGCAATGTCAGCATTAAGACGGCCCCTGTGTGATGCATCCATGGAATGCGGTCCTAAAACCCCAACCACTGCTTCCACCACCACATTTCGATTTACTTTTAACACCTGTTTTAGACATTGCGTTGTTGGATGCCCGAAAAAACCTTTTTGTTGTAGTTTTGTGGAGAAACCCCACATTGCCTCCATCTGTAAATAGCTTGCACCCTGAACCTCCGCTGCAGAACTTGAAAATTATGTCACCAAATTTTCAATTTTGCTCCATTTAAAACCTGGACGCCTTTAATGTCTATTTCTGGTACTTCCGCCAGCTTCAATAAACATCTTAAATTGCAATTAGTACACAAAAACATACCACTTGGTGGAAATTTTTAAAAAAGAATAGCTAAGCATCATTAAATTCCATATGCCACTTAGTTCCTAACCGTCCTTCACCTTCAGACTGCACCCGTCATCATCCTCACATCCTTCAAAAGGATTGCCACTTGAGGAAAGAAATTGAATTCTTTCTGTCCGGAAGTTTCATTTCCCTATACAACACCCACGATTTCAAAAACCACCAGCAAAACTGTAAGACCCAACATCACTTTAATCAAATACCACTATATATATATATATATTTCGCGGCCTATTCACAAGTATATCGAGAACTTCTATCCATACGGGACAGATATATCATCTATTCTTACGGAACAAGAATTCACTTCATCTATTCATATGGAATAGGAATACATCTATTCATATAATCGGAATAGGCATCCACCTAAACGAGGCAGGCATCTATCATCTGATAGGTATGTGCTCTGGCCAGAGTCTTGGACTCATCGGGATCATCCGGATCCTGAGTCGCTTCCCTGATGACCACACTTTCCATTAAAAGTGCACCGAGGTCGTCGTCCTCAGGGGTATGTAAAATTGTAATTCTAAACTTGAAGCCCACCTCGGAATTTGGCCTAAGGGCCTCGGGGAATCAAGCAATCCATGCGGGATTCTTCCGAGTATAGTTGCATGTATTTTGGTTGATTATCTTATATAACTAGTTATGTGATCTCTCCAACCCTAAACCCCATTCCCGAATGCCTGAGTACTGGGGGCATCCTTCGCTTCCCAGACTGCCTACATACCCTGCTTCCAAACGGGATCAAGGCGTAAAATATGTAGTTCTGTTTTCTAGGCTATGTTTATGTGAACTGTTATAAAGCGGGTATGCAACCCTTTCTAGGGTTTTTATTTCCCCTAGACAGTTCCTCTGCGGCTGCTACCCACGATGGGAAGCATGGATAATAAACGATCGCTTTGACCATTTATTGTTTACCTATTATCATTCATCTAACCCTACTCCCTAATGATGTTCGTCTCCCTTGACCCGTTTAAATGATTTCCTAATAATCTATCCACACGATTATATCTTGAATTGAAAATTCCTAAGTTACAGTTTTCTAGGTTGTCACTAGCGGATTTGATTCATTTTTGTTTTATCTTTTTAGATTATCGATCCAAAGGGGATTTCCCTCCCTTTGGATTTTAAACAACCCATGTTCCTTATTTCTCCCCGGCGATTTATAGGGACGATGCCACAGACGCCGTTATTGCAGCTGTGTTAGGCTATAGATGCAGTAGCTCAAGCGCGACGGCTTTACCCGTAAACCTGAGCCAGAGGCATCGTTAATACCGAACGCTGCTAGTTTTGTTTTCCTTTCTTTTTATTAGTTTCAAATCTATGTCTAACATACTTAATCTTAGTAAGAAATTAAACACATAATGCATGGTAATTTTAACCATATTCATTAAAAAAAAAATTTAAAAGAAACAACATGATTAAATAAATCAACGAGCATTGGTCAACAATTTATAGTAAGTTCTAATCTTAGTAACTTAAATACCCTAGATTTTAAAAGAATTATTTAACCATTTATCACTCATAAAAGAAATTCCCATGCAACGTAATTAAGTGAGTACTTAAATTAAAGACATGCATTATTTTTGAGGAATTTCATAACACATACTGTACCCTACTTTCGTTATCAAATGTATACAAGAAATTACTTTTACCTAGAGTTAAATATCTTCGAGAATTGTTGCAAGGATTATTGTTCTACCTTTCAACTCATATCTCTATCATCTAGATAGTTTATGTAGCATTAGGATATGAAAATTTCAATGTAATGAAGTAACTATTCATCACTAACTGGGGTTATCCAAAGGAGTTCTTATGTTGTCTATTCCTTATAGAAGTTTACCTTTGGGTAAGAAGAGGTTTCATTTTCTCTATGTTTGAATCTAAAGAGCCTGGACCAAACTAAAATAAAAAGAGAGCTTGAATGCTTCAATATAACCAATCGAAGAGTAATAGTAATAAATGTTTAGGAAAGTTTTATTTATCTATTTATTTGATTTATTTTATTTGTCTAGGGTTTGGCTAATTATAGTTAGGAGAATTTTATCGATATTATTACATTTTTTTTTTTGGACTAGCGATATCTTTAAATTGCAAATTTCTATTCACACTAGATAGCAATTACACATGTCCAAGTGTTTTGGTAAGACTCCTAAATGGATTATATCATATAAGGAAATATATACCAAATTAACATATAATTATTATGAAATAAAAGTTAAGGGGCAATTATTAATATCTCAGATCAATGCCTATCATTATGCACCAAATCAAATACCAAATGGAAAGGTAGCATAGACCATTAATTCATCTAACATATTTGAGTAACCAAATTTACATGGTCTTATCTTACGACACCTAGGGCATTAAATACCGCTTAACCTAAAATTAAAGCATTAATTGCCACTTAGCCCAAGATATTTAGATTCTACTTAATAGTCTTTTGTCTAGATTTCTAACTTCATATGTTAAGGTATTTAGAGGTTTCTTGTTAAGCTAATTCTGTAACAAATTTCTTTCATGAAATTTCTTAAATACCAACTATCATGACATTAACAACAATACAACAAATCGTATCCAAAAATGTATATATATATATATATATCCTAGAGAAATTAGTGAGGCAATAAAGACAATCAGAATCATTCAAATAAAAGCATGTCTTACACAAAATTTTTTAGTATGTATTATTGAAAAAATATATATGTATATGTCTGACACAATACCTTTTTCTTTTTGGTTTATTTATTAAGAATGAAGTCTATTACAACTTCCATGGATATTCCAATTATCCCTTTGCATAAATTGCACACATTTTGCTTATAGAAGAGTGACAATGTTTATAGCACATAGGTGATTACTGTAGTCAATCACTATAACACATTCTCTACTGACATCTAGATATGACAAAGGCATCTAAATAAGCGTGGAAGTGAGTGAAATAGTAAATGGAGCTATAACATTCTGAAATAAAATTGGACGCCTAAATCAGGTTCTTCTTGTAAGATGTGATATTTTGAAAAATAGTTAAATTGTAATCCAATCAAGGGCAATTCATTATCATTGAAAATGTAATTTACCAAATAAGAAATACTGAGTGTGCATTCGATATTCTTTGTCAGAATAATAATACCACAGTTAAAATCTTCTAAATAAGAACAAGCATAGTGAATGGTAGAATAACCTTTGTTCTTTTTAGCAATGTGAAAGGAAATGACCATAGAGTTTCTAGCTAAATTGAAGTTATTCTTAGATGCAATGCTTCCTGCATAACTATATTCTTTTGCTTTATCCTAGCTGATTTATATAATCTCGGTAATTCTATCTTCATCCGAGGAGTTCACATACTGCATAATTCAACATTTTACACTACTTGTTGCAAATATATATATGGATGCAGAGAGATACTTAGACCAAAGTGAATGGCAGGTTACTCACTAGTGCGCTCACTTGGAAGAGATTCAGGTAGTGAACACTGCTGCCTCAAATTGGCTCCTCCTCCTAAGTCTGAAATCGCAACATTCCTCCTTGAGTCTCATAGAATCCGTCTATTACTTTGCCCAAAATCGTATTCATTCCCTCGCTTTATATACCTAATAAATTCATTGTGAACTATAGGACGCAATTAGATCTGGTAATTTATTGTGGCAGTTTCAACGCAACCGCCTGAATGCGCACTTAACCGAGGTGATTGAATTTGGTGTTGGACGGTTGGCTTGGCATGCTAGCACATGTTAAATTCTTCTTCATGCGTAGTAGCTCAGAGTAGGTGGATTTTTTTGACTTTAGAAACTTCTGATCTTTAAGTTTGATAGGTTTTCAATTTATGCAGCATTTCATTTTAGGAGTATGCACATGCCTAAACATGAAATAAAACGTATGAGTTAACCTCACTTAGACAAGCATCTCTATTTATATAAATACCAGGACTGTAACACCACAATTGTCCGGAATATAGTGAAGAGGGTCGGACAAAAACCTTCCACATCAAAAAAAAGTCAAACAACCGTTTAAGCTTTTTTGAAAACCACACTATCTGGCATCGAGCCAACCCAAAAATTCATTGAATAAAATCATCCCTAAAATCCTCAACGACCATTTTTTCAATTTCCTCAAAAGACACGGCCCACTTGGATATAATATCCGCCTCCCTATTCCCATCTCTCTTTATATGACTAACCACAAAGTCATCGAAGGTTTCCAAATCTTTTGAAATAGATTTGACATAATTTTGAAGATGCCATGCATTCGTCTCCCCAAATTTAATGGCCTAAATAATTATTAAAGAGCCCTTCTAAATGCAGTTTCCTAACTCTGAACTGTTTAGCCAGCTTTACTGCCAATAGAGCCGCTTTAGCTTCCGCCAAATTATTAGTTCCATCTTCAAGCTTTTTTGCTGCTAATGCAATTGTATTTCCAACATGATCTCTAAGGATAACACTTGCACCAGATGGACAAGGATTACCTTTGGCTGCCTCGTCAAAATTTGCTTTAATCCAACCATTCATAGGCTCTGCCCATCTCACCATATTTTTAGATTCATTGCCAGCTTTCTCTTTTACAGATCCCGGCCAAGATTTGATCCAAATTCCGGGCCATTCCTTTTGTATTCTCCTATCCTCCAAAGAGAAAGGATTGCGTAGATTCTGTGGCTGAGAGACTGCACTGCTCACAACCTCTTCAATACTATGCTCAATTCGCCCTAGAACTCTTGACAAAGAATCATTTTTCTCTACAAAGAGTCTCCTATTTCTTTCTTTCCAAAGCTCCCATATCACCAATGAGGGTGTCACCACCCAAATGCTAGACAAAAAGGAACCTTTCATCATTCTTGGCCAGCTTTCAAAAACCTCACGCACCGTCCTTTGCATCGGGCCTTGCCACCCTAACTTTTGTCGCACGAAATCCCAACACCTTGTAGCCATCTCACATTGTAAAAGCATATGGTCAACTGATTCTTCATCCTTATCACATAGGACACACTTGGATGGGCCAGCAAAACCCAAACGTTTCTGCCTATCACCAGTCAGAATTCTACCCTTGACAGCTAACGAAGCGAAAGTTCCTGCTTTTGGGAGAACATGCTTATTCCAACATAAATATTTTGCCCAAAAGATCTCCCTCTCCAACGAGTCCAAAAGTTGATAGCCGATTTTAACCGAATAACAACCGGTGGAAGACCCACACCAGATCAATTTATCTTCATTCCTTGAGATAAAAACTTTCCTTCCCTGCAACAACCTTTTCATACTCTAAATTTTCTCCTCTAAGAGCTCCTCCCCCACAACATCTTTCCAAACCCATACATTGCCTAAAGATCCCTGCTTTAAAGCCAAGTAGTCATGAACCTTAGTTCCCCACTTTTGAGAAAAATACTGTTTGAGAGCCATCGTATCAGGCCCTTCACCAATGTTTGGCAAACCATCCCACGAGTCCTCCCAGAAATTAGCCTTCATACCATTGCCAATTTGCCAAGAGAGATGATTTAGAATCACAGGTCTACAAGACACAATAAAATTCCATATCGCAGATCCCTTTGGAGGATTGTGAATTGTCAATATTCTTTGCTCCTCATTTGAATCAAGATATTTAGCCTTTAAAATTTTAACCCACAACAACTCTACATTAGCATATAAGTTCCACACTAATTTCACTCCAAGAGCTTCATTTAACAATTGCCAATTCCTCAGACCAACCCCTCCACTAACCTTAGCTCTACATATCTTATCCCAAGCCAACAATGGGATTTTATCTTCATCACTAGCCCCATTCCAGAAAAATTTCCCCATACACTGACCTATGGAATTCAAAACTTTCTTTGGGATTTTTAGACACATCATAGAATAAATAGGAATGGCAGAAATCACCGATTTAAGCAGTGAAATTCTTCCACAGAGGTAAAACCATTTACTTTCCAGCCACAACGCTTCATACCTAATCCATGTCTCCCATAAACAAGATTGGCTCCACCTCCAAACAAGGGATACCCAAATATTTACTTGTGAGTAGAGCTAACCTTCATTGTGAAGAATCCAACTAATATCTAGTTGATGTTGAATAGAGGTATTAAAAGAAGATTTTGATTTTCGGCCAATTGATGCATTGGCCTGAGGCCAAGCCATACATATCAAGTGTGCTTTTCATCACCTGGGCTTCTCTCAAAGAAGCATCCACCATCAGAAAGGTGTCATCAGCAAACTGCAAATGTGAAATAGCTTCAACACCCTCCACCACTTTAATGCCTTTCCAAAGGCCTTCATTACATTTACGAGAAATCAACCTTCCCAAAACCTCAGCCAGAATAATAAAAAGAAAAGGTGACATAGGATCACCTTGCCTGATTCCCTTGCGAGAATCAAAGAACCCTTGAGGACTACCATTAACCAACACAAAAAAACGCGGTGTGCTAATGCAGCTTTCCACCCACGCCCGCCATTCCAACCCAAAACCAAACTTCTCAAGCACTTTCAGCAAGAAATTCCTATCAACCTCATCATAAGCTCTTCTTATATCCAACTTAACCATCATATTTTCAATTTTTGCCATTCAAACTGAATGAATGACTTCATGAGCTACAATAATTCCTTCAAAGATTGACCGATTTGGAGAAAACCCACTCTGTTCAACATAAATAACAGACTTCAACACCAATTTTAACCTATTAGCAATGACTTTTGCAATAACTTTATAGATCGTGTTACATAAAGAGATAGGTCGAAAGTCCTCAAAGGCATTAACCACAGAATTTTTTGAAACTAGAGCTATAAAGGTGTTATTTAGCTCCTTAAGAACCAAACCATTTCTCCTGGATTCTTCAACCACCTCCTTGATATCATTACCAAAAATGTCCCAAAACTTTTGAAAGAAAATTGCTGGGAAACCATCAGGTCCAAGGGCTTTATCCCCACCTAAACCAAACAAAGCTTTCTTCACTTCCTTTAGAGAGACTTCCTCCATAAGCATATTATTTTGTATATCAGTTATACAACTTGGAATGACATCCAATATATCAGAATTAGCATCTGAACCAGCAACCCCTGTATTAAAACAGTATGAGTAGAACCTAACGGCATCCAAATTAATTTGATTAGCATCAAACAAAGTTTCCCCCAACCCATTCTTAATTGACAAAATTTTATTAGTGGATCTGCGAACCTTAACAAAATTATGGAAGAACTTGGAATTCCTATCACCATCTTTCAGCCATGTTTCCCTAGAATTCTGTCGCCAGAATATTTCCTTGCGCGCTAGGGCTTCAGAGTAATCTTTATTTAGCTTCTTTTCCAATTCAAAGTCCACATCTCTCATCCCATTTTCAATAACCTTAGTGTGCAGGTCACTTAACTTTTTCTCTAACATTAGTTTTTCATTAAAGATGTTTTTGAAAGACTCCCGGTTCCAAGCTTTTAAACACTCTTTAACATATTGAAGCTTCTTAAAGAAAATGAACGCTTTACAGCCTGCCCGACTTGGAGCGTTCATCCACCAACCCTTAACCAACTCCTTGAAATTGTCTACCCTGAACCACATCACTTCAAACTTGAAAGGGCACCTGTCCGGGGTAGAATCCTCTTGAATCCTCAAGCTAATAGGATAATGATCCGAACCAGAAATGGGGAGAATCTCCACCTCACACGCCCAATTCACTGAGGTCCAGTCTCCAGCCAGGAAAAATCTATCTAATTTTTCTGTAATGTTTAGAAAACCCCTCCTTCTATTAGTCCAAGTAAAGTCTCCTTTCTTAAAATGAACTTCACACAACCCATTGTTTATAACAAAGTCACTAAAACCTGTTGACTCTGCCCAGCCCAACATAGGCCCCCAGACTTATCAGAAGGCCGCAGAACAGCATTAAAGTCTCCACCCAAGAGGAACATACTATCTCCATTTACACTTAGATGCATAGATATATCTTGCCATAATGCCTTTTTCTGTGCAGAATTGTTTGGGCCATAAATATTGAGAATAAAAAAACAATTTCTCAATTGTTTAGATTCCACCTTTACCCATTGCCAGTTTTTTTCCTGTCTCACAGATTGGACATCGACCACAGAGGCATTCCAAAGAATTCCCAAACCACCCGAAGCACCTTCAGCCCTGACTAAGGTGCAATTCCAACGGGAAAAACACCTTGTGAAAAGAGCAAAATCAGTTTCTTTTACCTTTGTTTCTTGAAGCAAAAGTAAAGCCGGTCTCATTTGATCAAGACATCTTTTGATCAAACGAATCTTGTCAGAGGCATTGCAGCCCCTGACATTCCAAGATAAGATTTTCATGGCTGTCGGGGGAAGGCGTAGCCTTTCCCCGACCTTAATTTACTTTGGCCCGCAACATTGCCTGCCAGTTCTAGCCTCATCCTATTGGTTTTAGGACCTCTCCTCATTTTCTCCCCGAACTTTACCTTGTTGTTTAGGGCTAGAGTTTGTTCTATGGTTCTCTTTTCAACAATGTCAATGTGGTCATGCAGCCCCTGAATATCTACCTCCCCACCATCCTCCTCTGAATCTGACTCAGAAGTTGCATCTTCCAAGTTCCCACCACTATCTCAAACCCCTTCAAAGGCATTATCTAAATTTCTAATAGGAGATATTGGGATATCCTTGTACACTTGATCGTCCAGCTCATTTCCATGTCTCTCCATCATTGGTGAAACTCCTGCAAATTCAACTATATCCTCATGAACTTGTTTTTCCAAACCCAAAACATCTGCCGGTTGAACCAAACTGCACTGATTCACCTTAGCTTCCTTAGAAGTGTCCACCTTAGGCCTAGAGTCTGGGACAATAGAGGTGCACTGAATAATGTTGGAGAAATCGCTATCCTGGAAACAAACTTGCTCCGTAAAGGGTGTAACTGTATAATGAGGTGAACCCTCTTGTCTTGCCAAAAAAATATTCTCACTTCTAATGTCCTCCAGACCCATTGAAAGCCCCATTGCCGGTTCCATGACAAAGCCTTCCTTTTGCCTCGAGAATAACTTAATGTTACTATCCGTTGAGTGAACATGAGCAAGCATCCTCTGAGATTGCACTTCGTTGGCGCCTGCAAAATTGGAATCTATTTCTGCTTTCAGAAAACCTTCCCGGACCTCTTCCACACTCGGTTTGAAAATGCCCCAAGAGCATTCCCACTCCCAAGGCTGAGAATCAAAAGAATTATTAACCCTTACCTCTGAGAGGTTAATTATTTCCTCTGATAAAGAGTTTTGAACATGATCTTTACCTTTATCACTTAGAATACAACCCTTGTTAGAAAGCACTTTTCCCACACAACTCAAGCATTCAAAGGGATTATCAACTATTTCTAACTTCTGACACCAAATGCCTTCCCCTGTATGCAATTCTATAGTTTCTGGCAGAGTGTGGATCCCCTGTCTCATTACACAAATCTTGGGATAAATGCTGAAATCAGATCTGTCCACCGACTCCTCAGACTTCACAAAGCCCCCCAGCTTATTTCCTATATTTCGCAAGGTTTCCGAATCCCAATACTCGTGAGGGAGGTTTTTCAATTTTATCCAAACTGGGAATTCTTCTAGTATTGTTTCATTAGGGTTAAAGTTCAGGGTCCAATCTTTAATGAGAAACCCTAAACCTTCCATTGCAAACGGGCCACTATCAATGATCTAGTCTTTGTCTTGTGCGGATTTACAAATCACCAGATAAAACCCATTCTCCAGAGTTTTAAGTTCACACTCTTTTCCCCAATTTTGATCACACCAAGCCCTTATTTTTGCAAAAGCCGGCCATTTTCCCCCCCATTTCATAAAGAAAACTTTTGCTTTTAAGAACCTAATAGTATCACTCCATTCACAATTATCTAAAAGCAGTGAGGTTAAAGTTGTAAGAGAGATATTCAACGATACCTGACTTGAACCAGCTTTTTCCGGTTGAGCCTTCAGTCTCCAAAAATTTCTTTCCACCCATCTAAAATCCACCTTCTCCGCTAAATGCCAGGACCTAAACTGCTCTCCCTTCTTTGGATGGAACTAGCCATTTCGGCCATCGTTGTTTCAGTTCCCTGCCCTAAAACCCTTGTTCAGGGCACCTTAGGCGTTCTTACCAGCCCGCGCGGTATTTTTAATTACGGTTCAAGCGTTTATTGAAGGGCCATCGAGCTAACTTCCCTGCCCGTAAGCCGGATCACAGTGTTTTCAAAACCTTCCCTCAAGCTAATGCGGCTCATGTGGTTAGAGCCATTTCATAGGCGAAATAGACTCTTTTAATATCTAATGGAGCTGTAGTTTTTTAGTTTTATATTTAGATATAATAATACCCAATTTTATATAAAAATAGAAAATCATGATAAAAAAATATATATTTTTGTTTTAATTATTTATGTATTTATTCCTCTTTCATATTTCTAACACTTTTCTTTGCATTGTAGTTTTGTAGTGTGAGCACCTTGATATAATGCCTATTTTGAATGTGGAGCACCACTAATCATAAGAAAATTTGACTAACTTACAGCACCATGAAATATAAATAATGATTCATTGTCTCTTTTTATGTTGATAATTTCATGCATCAATATTTTTGGTTCATAATACCTTCTACTAAAAATTTCTCATAAATCCTAAGATTTTATTAATATTTGCATTCTTATGCTTGAATATGTAAAATTATTCCCGTAAAAAATAAGAATCAATAATTTAGAAGTGTTAGTTATATTTGCAAATACCAACTATCATCAACCGAATTTGTTATGCACTATTTGTTTTTATATATATGTTGCTACTATTTAAAAAATAGTAGAGAATACAAATTTTACTCTATTGGGTCCTGAAATTGCTACTCATGCTTTAAAGGGATCAATCCACTTGAAGGCCAAGGATATATCATTTTTGAAGGTGGATGGACCAACTCATAAACAAAGAGTGAGTCATGACATGTCAATTTTTAAAAGTGGATAATCTCTCCTTCACTTTAGGTTTAGCTAGATACCAAAGGGTGATCCTAGAGGCAATCTTTAACAAGATAAATTCACAACTGAAATTAAACAAACTAAAACAACTATAGTAACATCTAATGTAAGCCTAGTCCCAAAAGTTACCACTAGACTAAGGACTAACCTACTATACATAAAACCTCTACTGAATTGATAAAGGCATGTGAGACATGATTCTCTAAGGATAAAAACTTATAAAGATCATTGGAGATGTTTACCAAGGAATATAGTGAATCATGAAATACACATGAACTAGTTCCTACTCCTATAGTAGTGTTTAAATATATTGTTCACTTTAAGTGCATGGATGGTCAAACACTTCTAAGATTGGTGTCTTATATTGGGTTATAGAGTTACAGTTACTAGAAGACATAACACAAAAATGATAAAAAAAATATGATATCAACAATTAAACATGCTTAATAATCCCTCTCCAAGCTCTAGAAATTTAAACAATATATTAAAAAGATCATTACAAATAATGATTTAAAATGTTGTGATATTCATCTAATCTCTATTTCATTCATACCAGCAAATGTGGCAAGAGAAAACCTTAAGTCGAGAAGAACTTGCTACACTTTCTCAAAAAAATTCTAAAGATTTATAAATAGCCAAGGAGACATTCAATTAAAAATATCTACTACAAATTAACTATCTCTCTATGATTTATGAAAGGAGTTGCTCTAATGGCAATTAGATATAAAATATTTAGAACCCTAGAAATTATTTGACATTACAGTCATGTGGAAATGAGGAAATGACTAACCCCTATTATGTTAAATGAACTAATATAGAGTGTTCAATTTGGTCACTCCATGCAAGAATTTGATTAATAATTGTATCTCATTAATGTTGCATGTAGATCAAGTTGAAATCTCATGTAATTCACCAAAATATGGGCTTGGGGATGGTGTAGGATTACCTATATCTAAAATTTCAACCACCACATTCATGGCAACATGGTATTCTTCATGATCCACCATTTATTTTGGGCTTGGATTCACACCCTTGTGATAAATACTAGAATATTTTCTAGGTACAAAATACCAATTTAATAATTGTAGGAGCCTAGCTGGACATTAATGGATCTTCTAGGAACTACAGAAGAGTGGGTGAAGTGAATAGGAAGAAATGTGGGGATTCAAAGTGGATCAAGATGGGAGTATAGCACATGCAATGTTTTGAGTCAAGGCGAGAGTTTAGAACTAGGTGGGAGAATGAAAGTTCTAAAGCACAAGGAAACTCCACAAAAGGTGTGAAAAGAGTAATAGAAGCAACATGGAGAAATTACAAAAAAATGACGTGAGAATGGACATCAGGATGTGGTGTCCAAATGGAAAGAAGGATATTTGAAAGTCAATTTGAAGTTTTCATGAAAAGAAACAAGCAACAAAAGGCTTTAAAGACCTTTATAGTAATTTAATGTGGAAGTGGATGGGGGAAAATGGACATTTAGGGGGGGGCCCAAATATCTAGATGTGTAGACACTGAAAAATGTCCTAATCAATGTCATACACTTAAATTAGGTTTATTAACAACATTTCCTCTTTATCAATCATCTTTTTGCTTAGTTGACTTAATTAGCATAGCTAATTAATTAATTACATCATTTTCATCCATTTAGCATAATTAATTGATTGGTTTAATTCATCTCTTTTCGCACTAATAATTCATCTAATTAAATTAAATAAATCAAAATATTTAATTTAATCTCCTAAGTCATCTTATTTAATTAAATAACCCTAAGTTATTTAATTAAATATCATTTCATCACCCCTCCCCTATTTATT